>PVLA01007792.1:0-99186 GCA_004027455.1 Hydrochoerus hydrochaeris
GCTGGAGGCCCTCTAGATAACCCCTTTGTGAGGACTGGTTGTGGGGTTTTGCCTTCTGTGAGTAGTGTGAGAGAGTTTATGCGGGAGCTTTGGGTGGGAGAGCTCATGGAGGAGGATTTGCGGGGTTCCTGTGAGACAACTGCCCTGAGACACTGGACAGGCAGCCAAAGACGGGCAACTAGGACACATATGTTACACCGCCGGCCGCCTAAGACAGGCTGCCCTCAGGCCCATGACAGGTAAGGCCTGGTTGGGTTCGTATGAAGAGTCCTTGACCTAAGACAGGCGCTGTCCTCACAGGAACTGCCATACTCCCATAAGTGATAAAGGAAACAATGTAGGGAGCAGCATAATAGCCTCACACATCTCTTCCTCCTGCAGGCATCCAGGTGCTTAGGCTTACATTTCCCAAGCTAACTAAGTAACAAGATTGAGATGTTACAAAGGGGAAAAGATTTAATTAACACTTACTGAGCCTGGGGTGCTTCCTGCTTGGGGTTGAGGTTAATTAAAACCTATTGTTTAGGGTTATCCCTGCCT
This sequence comes from Hydrochoerus hydrochaeris, assembly GCA_004027455.1. Lineage (NCBI taxonomy): Eukaryota > Metazoa > Chordata > Mammalia > Rodentia > Hydrochaeridae > Hydrochoerus > Hydrochoerus hydrochaeris. The sequence goes on from PVLA01007792.1 coordinate 541, forward strand.
GGCCCTAAGCCTGGGGCGCTTCCTGCTTGGGGCTGGGGGTTGCTGCCAAGGTTAGCATATATATATATTCCAGCTTCTAAAAAATAAAGGGGATTCAGATTCACTCACAGACTGGTGTGCAGTGTCTTCTGTCTCTCACTCGCCGACTCCCTGTCCACCTTTGGGAAACCCTAGCCCTGCCGCAGCTGGACTCCGGCAATGAATGAATATGATATTTAGTAATTATTTTATGTCTTTAATTATAATAAGATGGATTTTGCTACATATTCTATTTTCTACATGAATTCAGGCATCAAATCTCTGATAAGTCAAGACCTGTGATTTATATATTAAAGTTATGTGGAAATATTTAAAATGTATTTAAAACCTGAGACATAGTCATCAAACAACTTTGCACTATCACTTAGAAATATAATTTTTATGCTTTTATACCATTCTTATCTTAACTACCTGATTTATTATTCAAATTACTTATTTATGTTTTTCAATGGGAAAATAGATCTACAAAGAGAAATAAACTTTTAGTTTTATTGAGGTTCTAATGCACATGATGAGTCATTTTTCTCTCATCACATTCAAAATTTTCTCATTTTGTACTTCCACATCTTGACTATAATATGTTTAGGAGCAGATCTTTGTATTTATCACCTTTAAAGTTCATTAAGATTTTTGTATATGCAGATTAATTATTTTCATATTATTTCAGAGGTTTCAGGCATTAATTCGCCTAACATATGTTTGTGAGATTTCATGTCTCTTCTTCTTTCTGCAAATTCCACTTTGCATACATTCTTGCATTTAGTGGCATTTCACATTTCTCTAAGACATGTTTCAATTTTGTTTATTCTCTTTTCTGTTCACTAAATTGCATAACTTCCACTTACACATCTTCAAACTCACAGATTTGTTCTTTTGCCACATTATATTAAAGTTTAAACACCTCTGGTGAAGTATAATTCTGGTTATTGAATTTTTTACTCCAAAATTTCCACTTGACTCTCTTTATTTATTTATTTTTATTGCTATTCTTTATTCTTTGAGATATCATCACTCAAGTCGTTTAACTCTTTGAAGAAGTTTTCCTTTTATTCTTTGAATACAGTTCTAATGTCCTTGACATTTCTGTCTGCCTAGTCCTGCATTTGGGCATGATTAAGGAAGTTTCTATTGCACTATTTTTCACCTTTGGTACAGTTAGCATTTTCCTGTTCCATTATGTTAAATTTTTATTTTTGTTTGAAAACAAGACATTTTGGATAATGGACTATAGCTTCTCTGAAACCACATGCCTCTGCCCAAGATTGTGGCTGCTTGTTTAGTGACTTTACTGGTCAGTGACGCCTGTTTCCCTCAGCGTGTGATTTCTCAGAAAGCTCTGTTTGGGCACTGCAGCCTGTCCAGTCAGCAGAAGTGACCGTAGCCTCTCGATCCTTGTGACTTACTGAACTCTACTAAGCTTTGAGCCGGTCTGCCTCCTTCGCCATCACATCCAGCTGTTACTAATTGTCAGATGATTGTTTTAGTTATTTTTTTTTTCTTAACAACACGCTGCAAGCATAAATTGCTGCACAATCTGATCCAGTTTGAAGTAGTCACCTTTGCATGATCAGGCTGCCGGCTGTCTCTGTGGCTTACTCTCACTTCAGGAAAGCATTTCTTACTTATCTTTCTCTTGGTTCTCTACTAAAATTATCGTGAGTCTAATGCTTTGCTTGGCGCTAGTACTACCATGGTACTAGCATCCTTTTGTAATTTGTCCGATGTCTTAGGCATAACTTGCTGTTCCACATAAAGTTTGACCCAGTTAAGTCAACTACAACCATCTGTTTTCTTATAATCTGTCTGATCAACTGAGCAGAAGATCTATGCCACTTCATTGGACTTGGAACTGAGGACAGTGAGGTACTTTGACAAGGACACATAAACTCTGTAAGAGTGACATTGGAGAGGGCTGGCAGCCCTTGATATTCTTGATCTCACCATTTCATTGTAACATGCTTTCCCTCCATTCAACCTGGAGTAGAAGTAATGAATGTCCAGTATACTCCATCTGTTGTGTTTGGATGAAACTTATGTTTATCAGTAGAGGTGTAAGGGATGAGGAGGGAACCTTGCTTCTCTGTTGCCAGCAGATGAGAGATTCTGGCTGCCTACCGTTCTATACCACAGCTCTAGAGCAGTGTTTGGAGAAGACAGAGTCTGATTGTCTTGGCCAAGGATACCAGACAAGAGTTTCTTTGACACTGAACTGGGATATGGGGTAGATAAGGTAGCAAATCATAATTCAAGTGCCACATAAAATAGATTATTAATTTCCTATCAATAATTAGTGGACTTTCTTGAATAAATATTCAAGATACTTCATTTGCTGTTTGCAAATATTCATGACAGATGGAAGTATTATTTTGTTAGTATTAATGTTACTTTCCAATTAAATTATTGTTTTACTGGGGAGAAATAACCCCAACTCCCTCTCACTGCTTTTACAAGTCAGAGAACAAATTTTGACCCTGTAGGTTTAACTCAAAAGATAGCCAAATCTGGGCAAAAAAGTATGTGAATTTCTCTTGGCTTCAGTAGCAAGAAATGAGTGAAGTTCATATTTCACTCATTTATTGATAGTCAAATATGGCTAAATAAGCAAAAAAAATGTCCTCTTCTGCCCACAGTCTGAGGCCCTCTGGCACTGTGGGGGTGTAACAGTTGGAACATCTCCCCAGTGATCATTCTGCATTTAATTGTATTTGATTTACTTGTGACTAAGTCCTAGTGTTCTCAGAGCCCCACTGGGCTTTTTCAAATCCTACTCCCATAGGCAGTCACAGTTATCAATCGCAAAACACTTCTGTGGATTATAATCAGTCTTTGATTCTTTGCCTCTATCCTTGTCCTCCACTCACTCTATTGACCATGACCTTCACTGCCTTGACTCAAGTGACTAAAATCTTGCTCCTGCAGCTCTCTTTAAATGCACAGAAAACATAAATAAATGCACGTTTGGTAGTTTATTTTCCTGGTCCTGATAAGATTCTTTAATGTGTCTTAGCTATAATTTGTCTAAATTTATTGAAACTGTGAGGTGGAAATTAGACTACAATATCCTGTCAGACAATAACTCTCTAAATTCTAGAAAATATTACTTTCAGCACAATAAGATGCAGGAAAGAGATAAGGCTTCAGTTGGTGGTAAATCCCTTTTTCATCAAAAGAGAAACTCTACAACTGGGTACATTTGGTGTACGCGTTGTGATGTGCTACATTAAAATGAGTTTTCATAAGTGGAAATATTTTTGTCATACCTCAGGCAGTGAGACCACAGGAATGTAGTTTCATTTTGCTGTATGAAGTGTAGTATTCTAAGTTCCACCATACAAATTGTCTGTCACACAACATTCTTTAGTGACTGCGTGTCTTCCTAACTTTTGTCTTCTTATTTACCTGAGTTTGTACATAGCATCATGGTCCCTTATTGCTAGGATGAAATGTCACTGTCCTGTTTTAAGGTTTCTTGGAGAAACCTTGGCCCTATTTATTTCACCAGTTCTTTTTCTTTCTCCAGTTTTATACTATCTACATTTCCTGCTGCAAGTTTTATTATTCCTTGACCATCTAGCAGATTTAGTTTAAAACTCAGTTAAGAACAATCTTACCAGCTTCCAAAACACAAAGGCAGTAAATCCAGGACTAGATCAAGATAACACATTAGAGAGAAGGTTTAATCAACTGTCAGAGACAAAATTTACCCCTCACATTTGCCAAAGGAGACAAGTCACATATTTAATTTCTATGTGTGTTGCAGTTCCAGCATTCTAAAGAGTTTTGCTTGAAGTCACCTTTTTTCTTGGGGTATTTGAGTACATGAAGAATCATTCATGTCTTTTGATTCTATTGAAAAAAGGTCATTTAAATCCATGTTTTTCTGCTTAAACAAATAATTAATTCTGAAGTTGGCCTTAGTCCTTACTCAATGAACTTTATGTGCAGGTTATTGTTAGTGCTGAGTTAGCCAGTGAAGGAAGGGTGGGGATAAGGAGATGGGTCTCAAAACATATCACCATGTGCTACCCTGCTTCATGCAAATATTTTTGCAATCATCTTCAAACTTAGTTTCATTCCATTCCCAAAAAGTACCCATTTGTTGCTACACATAGCTGACCTATGCAGCTTGTTACTTGAAGTCACTTTGTTTATTCTTTTGTTTTTAATTATTTACATCATCATTCTCCTGTTTTATTTAAGATCCTTTGGAATTCAGTGGCCAAAGCTGCCAAGCATTAGTATTACTAAATTTTAAAAAATAATGAATGCAAAATTGATACTATGTTTACAAATGTGCCTCAGATGTCTGAAAGATACACTACAAATATACAAAAAGATACAAGTTCATTTGATTCAGGTTATCTTCAACCTCAGGATAATTTGAACATTATGAAAACCAGGACTAAGTACTGGACATAGAAAGATAACTATTTCTGTTTCTCTTTAAACAAGAATATAATTATGCACATTTATACATTATTTCTAAGTATAAATGCTACAAATATCAAACAGAAATATTTGATTTTTGTATTCTAAAAAAGAACACAAGAATATAAAAATAATTTTAAAAATTGAAAGCAGTTTTTGTCTGTCACATTCTGAACCACATTTTAACATAAGATTTAGAATCTGAAACCAAATAAAGTCCTTATCCTTTATAAACTTAGGAAAATGAAAATTACAGCGATAATTCACTCTAGTTTTGGTTAAACACAATAGACGGCAATGGATGCATAGTAGAAGTGAGCCAGTCTATATGTTACATGATAATTAAATGACTTCACATATAACCAGTGTCCAGATCAAGGGAGGAGGAATTTGAAAATGTGGAGTAACCTTGCATAAAATGGCCATTAAACTATTGAGAGGTCTTTGAAGATTTGAAGGTAAATAACTATCCACACAAATATGTGAGAAAGTGTATTTACTGCAAAGCAAACAAATTTAGGAAGATTTAGGAGAATAAAGGCATTGGGATGCATTTAATGTCGCTATCCTGAATTTTCTTTTTTTGTTGTTTTTTGCTACCTAAGGTCCTCCTTCCTGCCTCAGGTTTGAAGTTTTTTGCATCTAGTCATGAGTTCAAGTATACACTCACTCTGTATGTATATGTTTGAATTCATTACTGTTCCCTCATGTTAAAACATGATTGATATTAACTGCCATGATTCAATCTGACCATCAAAGTAAATAGCTTTCGGAAATCCTCTTTCTCTCCTGTTTCATCTTTTCTTACTGTCTCACTATATGTCAACTTCAAAGGGATTTGTTTCTCTAAGAGAATGATGTGTGGACTTGATAAGAACTTGATCTATTATTCAGAATCAAAGTAGTAGATTAACATCACTCCATTAGCCCACATAAAATATTTTATTAACAAGGGGCAAGAAATTGCAAGATCAATGGCTGGAGTGGATAGTAAATGTAAATGTGTTTTAATGCTACATTCTGAATTTATATGTAGAAATATTTTAACACTTTACTTAGATTTTACTTAGATTTTTATTCCTTTCAAATTTATAGAAATATAGTTTTAGTTTTTATTCCTTTCAAATTTATAGAAATGTAGTTATCAGAAAATAGGGGAAACATCAGTCCTTTGAAATATACATAATTGTTTAGTAAACAATGCAGTGTATAGTATATATGATTAACTGAGAAGTGTTTATAAAATATAAAGGAGAAATTGTAGAGGTTTCCAATATTTCTCTAGAGAGTTTAAAAGATATTAAAATGACTTTGGAGACAAAATCTTGAATTTAAAATTTTTCATCTGATAAATTATAAGGATATTTCATTTTATTCTTGTTTCCATAATGAATTCCCATGTGAAATAGAATATTTTAAGATTTTAATATAATTTTGTGGGAATAAAAAAAAACTATTGATTGAAAGCCTATATATAGGAAAGACTTCTAGGCTAAATATTTATGTTTGCATGTGCATGTCTGTGTGTGCTTGTTTGTGTTTACACATCATGCCTTCCAGACAGAAAGAACCAGTAAAAACTACAGAGAAGAATATGATGCAAGCCCTAGCAAGGGATAAATACATGTAGAGTGATGCAATGAATAAAATTTGTAAAGAAATAAGAACTAAAATTAAAAGTGTTATGACTTTGATCTGAAATGCTCTCCAAAAGTCTCTGGTGCTAAGGGATAAGGTTTTAGAAGTTGATTAGACTCATCAGTGAATTAATCCACTGAGGAGTTCATAGCTTTATGTGGTGCTAGAAAGGGGCGCCTAGTTGGAAGAGGTGGGGAATGGGTCTGTGGAAGGGTGGCCCTTTCTCTCATCCTCTCTCTGGCTCCCGGCTGTCATGGGTCTAACAGTTTTCTCACAGCAGGCTCTTCCTACATCCCCTCTCTATGTCAGAGCTAACCAATCACAAGCTGAATGCTCTGAATCTGAGGCAAAATAAATCTGTCCTCCTTTAATCTGCAGTTGCAGGATATTTTGTCCCAACAATGAGAAGGTGATTAGTACAAAAAATTAAGTAAAAATTGCAATCATGCTATAAAATATAAGAAAGTAAGGGAGAGGAAGGTGGTTTGGCACAATTAACACTGTTAATCCATGAAACTTTCCAACTTTAAGAATCCTCTGTGGTTTCTTAGTGGAAAGTCCTAGCTATATTATCAGTGTATTGTTCCATTGATCAGATATTTAAGACTTTGAATGCTAAAAATTCTTCCAAATGTTTCATTACAAGTATGAAATTGCTACATTTTGCAAAAACAGTATTTCTGTTTTGTGATACCCCTGTGCCATGACCCACACCTTAGAGCCAGCCAACTGTGGACTGAAGCCTCTACCATCTGTGAGCTAAAATAAAATTTTCTTCCTTTCACTCAACTTCTGTGCATTAGTGTGTCAACAACAAGAAAGTAATTGAGATATGTATGAGAGACAGGGTTTAATGCAATCTTTAAGTATAAGGACAAATTGTCCTCCATAGATTCGGAGATCCTAAATATCTTAATGGTTATATGTTTTAGAAGTAAGCCTTATTTTAAAAAAAAATTTAATAGTAACAAATTTTCAATTTTCTTTATTTGCCAAAACTTTTGTTGGAAGTACAAAATCTTAGAGGCATTGTGAACATGCAAAATGCTTATGATCAGCAGGTAGAGAAATCCTGCAATAGTTAATTTGAATATCAAGCTTCTGATTTGCAGTGCAAGACAACAAGAAAAGAAGTGTCACAAGGTGGTGAATGATTAATGGCCAATTGGGCTCCAAGGACAGTAATTGAAGGCCTGTATCTGATGACCTCCAGTAATGCAAAGGTGAACCTGTGCTGGCTGCAGAAGGATAAAGCATGGCACTGAAAGCTTTTAAAATATTAAAATGCCTAGTGTACTTGACCCTTCCTACCTGTATAGTATTATAGTAGGCAGTATTAGTTTTATGTGTGCTAATTTCATTAAACTTCATTACCCTGTCAGTTAGGTATTAGCACTGATTTGATGAAAGAAAAAACCTGAATTCTGAGAGTTAATAATAAAGCTAATGTCATGTGATAGTTGAGTAATGATTTAAATCGTAGTGAATGGTGCCAAATATTGCCTCTCTTTTGTCACATGCCCCTGGCATGTCACATATTTAGAAGAAAGAAATACAAGGATTACATCCTTTGAACCCTCATAACTTCCAGTTATGGTACATGTTGATACTAACAAGTTCAATCCATTAGAAGTGTGGGTCTTTTTCCATCCCAAATGTGTCTCAAGTAGATTGATTTTTCTTACAAAAAGAGAAACACTCCATGATTCTACTTATATGAAGTATCTACAATACTCAAAAATCAGAGAGACTGAAAGGAAAATCAGTGTTGCCAGGGATCCCAGGAGAAGGAGAATGGAAAATCGCTGCTCAAGAATCACAGCGTTTCCGTCATGAAGAAAGTTCTAGAGATCAACTGTACAACATTTTGCTTGGAGCTAGTGACTGTTTATTCTATACTTAAAATTTGTTAAGTGGATATATCTCATTTTAAGATTTTTAAGATTTTTACCATAAATAAAAGTTAAAAACAGAGTCACATCAGAAAATTTTTTCCTTCAAAAATTTATATGACAATCAGGACTGTCAAAGGTATCCTAAAACATTCCTATTATCGTTACATATTATGGACCTGATATGTAACTGAAAGACATTTCAAGAAGATGAACTAATTCAATCTTTTATCTCAAAAAATGGCAGTAATACTTCTCCTCTAATATCAACATAAATGGAAGTCACTAACTTTAAACAAAATATGAATAATTTCATACATATTAAAATATTTAAAGCTTACATGTTTTATTACCTAAAATTGGCCTTAAAATATATTCACACATAGTCTCAGATCTCTTTTCTCCCACATGGTTCCTTTCACCTACAAATTCAGTAGGTTCCTGTAACCAAGAGATGCGGTCCTGCAATACTTTATGATCTGCTTGGCCTTTCAGGACATGTTTTTGTTTGTTTGTTTGTTTTGTTTGTTTGTTTTTCATTTGAATATGTACTTTCTCTAAATACTTTACTTTTCTTCCCTCATAGTTTGCAATTTGACAAGTAAGTTTTCAGTCCTTAACTTCTGTGGTAATTTAGAAGATCTTTTTAAGTTTTAAATTTTCAGTTCATAAAAGGAAAATCAAATCAAAGACTACACACCATATCCATTATGCATTATCATACACACATACTTATCCCAGAAAACTAAAACTATTTTCTGTTGCTTACATTATCAAGACAAATATTCTTTCAGATCCTTAAGATACAGATTTAGAAATCAAATTTACTTCTCCTGTTACTCAAGAGATAAGCAAATAGAAGAGGAGAGCAATGCTGAATTCCTCCAAAGGTTGATAACATTTAAATTATATTTAAAGTTTAGTGTAATGTTAACATGTTGTCATGTTTATGTCAGTGGCCCCCAAGCCTCAAGCAATTGTGGACTGGACCTAGTATTTGTGATTGGCTCGTTGTCTAGTGCTCAGATTAGTGGTGTGAGAGCTACACCCACTTAGGGGTGGAGCCAGGATATGATGTAACAGCGAGAAGAAGGTGTGTGTCCCTCTCTTGCTGGTTTGCATCTTGCTGTTTGCAACAGCCATGAAAGGCAGCCCTGCTATTCCACCCTGCCTTGGAGCCCACTGAGTATGGACTGAAACCTCCAAGAACTGTAAGAAATAAATCCTTCATTTCCTAACTTTGGAGTTCAGGTATTTTCCTCAACAACATGTCAAGTTATTGAATTTATCAAAAAAAAAACCAAACACAATCTTGCTAATATTTCTACTGCATGTCATTCGATTGAAATCCTACATTTTTTCTTTTTAAAAATTACAAGTATAAAACAGAAACTATAAAAAAGAAAATAATTAATTTTGGAAATAAGAAGTTGTGTAAATTAATGAAAGTTGCTATTCCCTAATGAGTATTAACAAATATTCATGTATTTCCCATTTCAGTCATTCTTTTCTAAAGTTTGCATTTATTTTCAAAACATTTAACAACTATTTAAACAACTATTAAACAAACTATTTAAACAACTTACAAATATGTACTTTACAGAAAATATCTATATTTTTCTTTTCTCTGGAGATTTACTCTGAAGAGTTTTGTATTTTATTTTATTTATTTTTATTTATTTACTTATTTTGGCACCAGGGATCGAACTCAGGACCTTGCGCTTGCCAGGCAGGTGCTGTGTCGATGAACTATATCCCCAGCCCTAAATTTATATTTTATATTATAACAAGTCACTTGTTTCTCAGTTGCCTACCTTAACTTTAATTAGATTTTCTTCTTTATATCTCTTTTAGTTTTCTCTTGTACTTATTATTTAATCTATTTAGAAATTGTAATTTTTTCTAATTTTATTACAAAAGATTTATAGTCATATTGTAAAATCATTAATATTAATTTGTAAGAAAGACCTTCATAGTTTTATGTATTTTCTTATGATTTCTTCTTTTTGTCAAAATTGTCTTAATAATAGCTACTGAATCTTAGCAATTACCATTTCAGAATCCTTTGTAACACATTTTTGCTTTTATTTATTTTTTTATTTGCCAGTGTTAAACTATTCTCTTACTTAGGATTTTAATAGATTACTTGGAAAACATTCCCTAATATTTTTCTTTTTCCCTTTTTCATAATGTGAATTTTTTATAGGTAAAATTAATATTTAAGTGAACCTGAGGTGTTCGGAAGAGGACCTTTAGAGGAGGAATTCGATATGGCTGTTATTCCATTTGGCAAGAAACTTTGACCTGTGATGTTCTTTTAAAATTTTTATCATTTTTGTTTTATTAGTACATGTTTGCAGTACATGACGTTTACGCCCATCTTAGGGAGTGTGTACATGTATATAAAACAGCTCTTTTCTTTTTCTAATTCTCTTCTCCTCACTATACTCTTCCCTCCCTCCAGCTCTACATTCCTTTCTGTGGTTTACATTTCTTAGTACCGTTGTAGTGCATTTCATGAAAAGAACAAGTCAAGAGATTTATGAGTACTAGTTCAGCAATCTAGACAAAATGATGAAACCAATAAAGCTGAGAACCCAAATGGAATGAAAACACCAAGAAAGAGCAATAGATAAACAGCAATAAAAAAAAACCAATAAGATTCACCAACAAAGTGCACACCAAGAATAATTAAACACATCTCTCAGTAATAACTGTCAAAGTTGATGGCCTTAATCCCTCATTAAAAGATATACTCTGGCAGAGTGGATCAAAAAAAACAAAAACAAAACAGAAAACACCACAAATACCAAAAAAGCAGAAATAAAAACAAAGAACAGAATCCAGCAGTCCGTTGCATTCAAGAAACTCATCTAATCTAAAAACCTATTCATAGATTAAAATTCAAAGGAGGGCAAACCATATTTAATGCACTAGGACTCCAAAAACAAGCACAGTTAATAAATTTTAATCTGAGACAATATAAACTCCAAGCTAAAACTGATCAGAAGAGATAGAAGCCCACTGCATACTAGTTAAGGGAACAATTTAACAAGAAGTAACACCTATAAACATTGTCCAAATACTAGAGCACCTGCCTTCATAAAATGAATTATTACTGAACATAAAAGATTAAATAAACACTAACTGATCTTAATGGTCCATGCTGTTCTATCTCTTATTTCCAACCAGTGTTTGTCATTAGAATTTTAGATCCATCTCTTTAAAACAAGGCATAGATCGATTGATATTTTATCTTCTGTCAAAAACATATTTAATCGATACATGTAGGCCACTTATTTATTATGGTTACTCATATATTATATTTTTTAATCCTCATTGTGCACTTGTATGCTTTTTATCTACTTTAATTTTTTTTCCTTTTTTCCTCTTTAAAATGATAAGGTTTTTCTTAGCTTTTTACTCCTTGGTAGTGTAAAAGTTAATTTCCATAAAATTTTTTAATATATACCAAATAAAAAATAATGTGACAACTTGTATTAACTTCTCATCACTGTGACGAATGACCTGAAATAAATCAAACCAAACAAGAAATATTCATTTTGTCTCACTCCTCAGAGGTTTGAGCTTATGTCCTTATCACTTTAGGCCAGAAGAGAGGCCGCGCTGCATGGCAGAGACACACAATGGAACAAAGGAGCTCCCCTCCTGGCTGCTGGGAAGGAAACCAAGAGAGGTCGGCCCCTGTCCCCAGCACCCTCCTTCTGAGCACAGCCCCAGGGACCTCACTCCTTTCCTCTGTGCCCCATCTCCCGACAGAGGCCACCACCTCTCAGCTACGTCACACCATGAGAGCGAGTTTAACACGTGGGCCAGGGCAGGACACTCAGATCCAAGCCATCACACATCCACACTTTGAGTATTCAGAGTTCTAGGTAAATTAACAAATGGATTAATTTCTTCTACAGTAACTGTAACACAGATTCCAGAGTCCAGTTTTCATCCGCAGAGGTTAACTATTGCAGCAGGCAGAGGACAAGGAACTAGAAAAGTCTTGCCTGACTGTTTAATGTTGCCTTTGGCAACCTGGTTGCTGTGCAGCTTCTGAGCTAGAATCTGGCCCTCCTTGAGTTTCTGAACCTTATTAATGCCTTTACCAAACTGTCCTTTATAGATGCTACTTACAGTCAATTGTTTTTAATCCTAAAAACTAATACAATAAATTTCAGTGCTTTGTCATCTGGGAATAAGTTTCTGATGACATACTGTTAACATTATAACATGTTGTATCCCTTTTGTCTTTAGTGCTTTTAATCTTAAATGTTATTTAATCTGATATGTATTTTGTTATTCCTGCTTTTTTGTATGAATCTATCTTTTTCGTTATCTCAAATGTTCTTTTATTTAACATTATTTAACATTATTTTCTTTTTCATGTTTCCCATCTGCATTTATACATTAACTCGATTTGTGATTATATATATGTGTATATATATATATATATATATATATATATATATATATATATATATTAGCAAACATTGCCTATCCATGTTTAATGCAGCTGCCTGACATGTTCAATTTTACTTCTTGGGTCTGCTAGGAAATGCTAGAACAACAGTGTAGGTCTTGGGCCTGTAGCACACCCAGAAGTTGCAGTATGAGGTATGACACAAGTGCTGGTGGCAGAGGCCTAGGTGCTGGACTTAGGACTGGTGAGCCAGACAGGAAACCACAGATGGACAAACATTACATTCTGTGGGCCTGCTGCAATCATAAGGCAGGAAATAAAGCTGTCTGAGTGCAGTTCTGCATCATGTTTATGAAGACACCATCATTCTGTCCTTTCTCTTTTTGTAAATATAAAACCCCAGAAGAAGTGCCCAGATAGGATGTAGTTTATTGTGTGCCTCGTGGATAAAACACCTGAAGTACTCAGCTCCTATTTGATGTTACAGTTTTTCCCTAGCCAGACTTACTGCTTACAGTTAGCTGTGTTATTTCTCTGTCATCTTTGCATTGCTAGATGCTGAGAAGAAACTTAAGTTCTATTATCCACAGTACAGTAAACCTTGATTTCTTTGAAAGCATTGAGAGTTTTAATACTAAAAATATGAGCTTGGTTCAGAGAAGGAGACACAATCAAACATTAATAAAGTTTTGTAATGAATATGTTAGTTTTAGAACAAAAAACATCCCGTTTGGCAGATCTGTAAATGTGAAGGTACACTCACAATGCATGTAAATTGTTTCAAGTGTTATTTCAAATGTAGCTTTAAAGGGGATTTTATTTTAACATAAAATATACATTTTTAATATATAGTACATATAAAAACAAAGTTGACAAAACAAAAAGATACCCAGAGAAACACCTGAATTTGATAGAATATTTTATTTCTCAGTCAAAAAAATGAAGTTATAGAAACTGCACACCATCATGAACATAAAATGTGTTATTTGAGAACTGGAAGAGCAACCAATGAATTACTGATTAGCCTGCTAGTTTACTGTTTAAGAGGATGTCTGGTTTGATTGTCTATTAAAATATTTACAGGAGATACTTTTCAAATTTCAAAAATGTAAAATAAGCATCTTAGTCTGCTACAAAAATAGGAAATGCAATGATTTTCCCCCAGAAATGAATGCGAAATGGTAAATCAAATGGTAATATCTTTATGAAGACTTTCTTTAAGGAAAGATAATGGTAGTCTTAGTGAATTTTCAAATACGGGGACCCAGACAGTCAAAGTTATCTTGGATGTGTCAGCATGGCTGGATAAGGTGAGCATTTGGATCTTCAGACAGACTAACACACACTCCCCTAACCCCCAGGACGGGTGGGTTTCATCCAATCAATAGGTGGCCCTACAAGAAAAATTGCTGAGTAAGACAGAACTCCTTCTGCTTTACTCACTTGTGCTGGAACAGAAGTTTTTTATTTTGTTTGCTTGTTTTGTTTTTTTCTGAAATGAAACAAACATATACATGTTCAAAGTGGAATAAATATTTAAGTTTACATTGTATATAATCTAGAGAAAACAAGGCAGCAGATAAATAGAGACACAGGCATTAAAAGGTAAAGACTAAAAAGATCTGAGAGGTTATAAGTGGAGGGTGGGCGCAGTCCTTAGAAATGTGTAGCTCTGGATCTCATTTTTAGTTAAACGTTTAATCAAATGTCAAGGATATTGAAATAAGGAGTAGGTTGAACAGAGTCATCTCTTTCAGTTCTATTGCAAGGAGAGACATTTGATACATGGGAGAACAAAACTTCATCACAGACCAGCATGGTCAGAAAGATGCTTCAGTGTCACAGGACATTCAGATAACCTGAGTGCGAGTGCATAACTTCAGTAAGGGCCAGCCAGACATGAAGCCTTGAGTCAACCCTTGACTACTGAAATGTAGGAGAAAATTGCACTGAAAGCTGGATCTGGGGTATAGTCAGCTCCAGCTCATGAATGGACCCATAAACATCACATCTTTCCTGAAAAAAAAAAAGTCTGTGCTCATGGTCAGAATTAGGCATTTCCTTAAGCATAAATATGTGATGGAGACTTCTTTACTCTAATGCTGGGCTGTTGAATATTTATTATACACTAGAGTTTCATGAATGGCCTGGTCAAATGTTGATTGCTGAGCCCCACCTCCAAAATTGCTAATTCAGTTTGTTTTGTGTAAGGTCACAAAATCTCTATTTTTGACAGTTTCCCACATGATCCTAGATATCGAATACAGAGAAGGACTGCCCTACCATAGAGGGTAGCAATTGGCGCAGCCCAGCTTCAATTTTTACCGAATGCATCAATTGCTGATCATACTTGTAGGTTGGAGCTAGCTTCAGTAACCCCGGCCAGCTTGAGTTTTTTGAGGACAGTGTTCGAATCTTTGTATGACAGTGTGGCTAGAGTAGGAACAATGTGGGGAAATTGGTTCAGAATGGACAGACTGAAAACTTATAGTATTAAAGTTTTCATGAGTCACATAAATACCTTAAGTTTGTACTTTTCTTTTTTCCAGTGAATCAGTAAGCATTTTTATTGAACCACTACTCCAGAAGGCACTTTCAGTATTTTCACTGCAGACTGTATGCTAATTTCACAGAGTACTAACAGTTTTTACACTGCTCTTTTTGCTTTTTAACCCAGCACATCTTGTATCTTTGAGTCCTTTAGTTATATAGAACAGAAAGCAAAAATTCTAACATTTTAAAAACTGTTCTTATAATTGTTATAATCCGTAAAGAAGTAAGAATAATGTTAGTAGCTTCTGATTTATACATTCACCTAGTACATTAAACATAACAATATAAATTACCATTCTGGGAGAGCACAATAAAAGTATTATATGAAAAGACAAAAATAGTTTAGAGAAATTGATTCTGGAGAACAGGCATGAGTTTCAGGACAGGTGGGAGCAGAGAACATATTTATCATAAATCAATCTATTTTATACACATGTGACTCATTATAAACATGTGAGAGTGAAAACTACACAGTAAAACACACCCAAACATGTAGCACATACATGGACAATTATGCCACTTTCCACTTACGTTAGATGTTCCATTATCACTTCCTTTTTTTGAAAAAATGATTTATTTGCTTGAAATTTAATCATGGCATTCTTGTTATTTTATTTTCACTGATGCATGCTTTGCAGATTTTATTCCCTCAAAATTTTGGAAAATATCTCTATAGAATGTTTGAAGACTAAGACAATGAGAAAGTACTTATCCTTAAGACAAATTCACTAATTGTAAACTGTTGCCACGTTTAATTCCTTCATCCATATACAAATCCCACATACATGCACACGTATACCTGTGTGTGCATGTGTCCACATATGTGTGCTGGGTTTTTTTTCTTTTCTTTTACAATAAGTGACTTTCAGACATTACATTTCATTTCTCATACTTCAGACTATGTTTCCATAGAATGAGGACAACTTCCTGTATAACTACATATGTCTACTATTGCATTTAAGTTCTTTTGTTACTACTTGTAAATCTACATTCAAATCACTTCACTTATCCTTGAACTAACATTCATTATCTTCCTTGAAGCTGGTCATTCAAGCATTTTACACATTATAATTGTCTTTTTCCTCATGCATGTGCAGCCTATTTTTGGGATTATTTATTTTCCATTTAATCCTTTTACGTTTAGAACATTCTCCATATTCCTTCTTGTGTTTTCTCTTTTGAAGTCTCAATTCATTATTTTATGTAATCTAACACATTCTGATTTGTCATATTACTTATTAACGAGCAATTTCATATCAGTAACCTTCTGGGATCCATCATAAAGCTGCGTTTAGGGGCAAACAACACACGTGAAATCTCCAGGTCGGCTCTTGCAGGAACTGCAGGACCTGAGAGTTTCTTACAAGGGCAGGTGTTGCACACACCACAGGAGCTGGTCAGATTATATTAGATTTTGTGAATAACTAGAGGCCAATGGTGGACTCACATGGGGGATCTTAGACATGGAGAGGTCTGACCGTCTCATAGGCTTTGCCTATGCGGTACCCACAAGGACCATCTATGAGAAGTTTGATGTTCTCTCCTGACAGCAGTTGTAAACAGTTACCAGTCCCCATCAATCTTCTCTCTTTTATCTATAAATCAAAAGCCTTTCTCTGCAAAGGAAAGAGAAAAGTAACTATAGCCTTAGGATTCAGTAGAAGTCTATTGCCAACTTAGAAGTAGTGAATAGAAAAAGAATTTTAAAGAAGTATCCACTGGAGAAAGGCACAGATATTTGCTAACATCTGAATTATCCCTGAGGGGGGAACAGAAATCCGACACTGTTTAAGACTAAGACTAAGACTTAGTCAAAAGACCAAAGAATGCTGTACAACCTTGATTAAAAAGGGATACAAGAAGAATAAAGAAAACATATAGAGATGCAAGTTGTAAAGAGACATAAGTAGTAAAGTTACAGATTTGATTTTACAGGCAACACACACACACACATACACACACACATGTGCAAACTAAAGCAGAAATGTCAAAGGCTACAAGAAAAACATTGATAAAACTTATTTGGCTAATTATTCCATACATGAAGTACAACACATCAGTGCACAGGCAATACCAAGTATTATCTAAAGCCTATGGCACCATTACTCTTATGCTCAGCTCCATGACTGATCAGAACAACAAATTTTCACGCTAAAAACCTAGATAGAAACCTTGCTCGGTATTCAGTGTCTTATATATTTTCGGCTGTCAGTAAGAAATAGTGGAAGAAAAGAAGTAAAAGAGAGTATGAAGAAACAACACAAGTGTCAGAATCAAATCATGACACATCACAAATGTGAAAATCATCTAGCATATTCTAAAATAACTCTGGCCATTTAGTTAAAGGCTATAACAGAAAACATAGCATATAAAGTGAGAGATGAAATTGTCAAATTATAAAAGCAGAAGATAAATGTTATAAAACAAGAATTACAGTATGATTCCTCAGTAAGTCATCATTAAATTTAAATAGCAAAGAAAAGAATAACTGATCTCAAATTGTAAAAATTACCCAATATGAGCTATAAAGACAATGCACATGAAAAACAACAGTGCACAATGCACATGAAAAAATGACAACGGATCAATATACACTATTGCGAAATACATATATTTTTAATCTCAGAAGGAGAAAAAAAGGGAATAAAAATACTTACAAAGACAGGATTGGTAGAGCACACCTGAAATCAAAGCACTTGGGAGGCAGGAAGTTTGATGCAAGTTTGAGGCTACCCTAGGCTACAAACTGAGTTCAAGGTCACCCTGGACTGTATAGTGAAACTTTGTCTCAAAAAGACAATAAATAAATAAATAAATAAACTTAATACCCCAAATGTTACCCAAATTAATGACAGATTATAAACCACAAATCCAAAAAAGCTCACAGAACAGCAAATAGGATACATGTCAAACACATTTAATCTCAAAATATCACATTAAAACTAAAAGCAGCATGACTGGTGATGGGCACATTGACTATAGCAAAAAGTGACCAAAATTGCAGGTGACTTATAGTCACAGCTCACTCAAGCAAGAAAAAAATAGAGAATTATTTTCAAATGTTTCAAATATTTAAGTATTAAAATGATGAAAGAACAAATACTGTCAATCTAGAAGTATATTCCCAAAGAAAATAACGTTTAAAAATTGAAGAATAAATAAAAAATCTTTACCAAGCAGAAGAAATCTATTAACAAAAGAATGCAATGAATATTAAAGAAAGTTCAGTGGGGAGAAAGAATATAACACAGACCAGAAACTTGGATCTATATGATGAAATAAAATTAAATGAAAATAATATGTTGATAAAGAAGTCAATTCTCCAAAACACGTAAAATCACATTGTTCTACTTGCCAAACAACAGAGCTTCCCATATAAAATATGTAATAGATCTTAAAAAGATATGTTCAAATTGCAAGTGGAATATATATATTTCTTTCCTTTGATAACTGATGAACCACGTAAGGAGAAAATCAATAAGGTTGCACATGTAAAAGTAATCATTTGCATTCTGGACAAAATAGGCATTCACAATGCACCACAAACAACAAAAGTCCTAAAATCTAGAAAGAACAATGGCTTAAATAGGCCTTGGTTTGTGTCTGGATGTCCCCTCCAATGCCTCATCGAGTTATGAGGGGTTGGCTTTTTGGAGGTGGTTGAATCTAGACTTTATGAATGGTTCACTGTCAAATGATGGGATTGGCTGTGTGAGTACTACAACCTCCCTAGGGTGGGTAACCTGCATAGGATATAAGGGAGAAGAAGAGACTTGCTCCTCCTTTTTGCTCTTGTTGCTTTTGTTCTTTCACTGGCATAAAATGTTGTTCTTCTGCCATGAGCCACCCTGCCTTTTGGAGCAAGCTGATTATGAACTGAAGCCTCTACAAATTGTGAGCTAAATAAATAAAACTTCCCTTCCTTAATTTTGGGTAATGAGTATTTTGTCAAAGCAATGAGAAAAGTAACTAAGACAGTCGTTATTGTGCACCATAGAACTAATCCTCAAAAATCTAAAGGATTACATCATATAAATCAATTTCAACAAAAATAAATAGCAACTAAGAAAATGCATATGCTTGGAAAATATACAGCATTGTAAAAAAAAAATACACACTGTGGAATAACTCATAGGGTAAAGGGGAAATCTAAAGAGAAATTAAGAGCTAGTTTGAATTAAGTAAAGTGTAACACAAGATGCTCCCCAACAAGCATATTTCAGTTTATTAGTTGCCCAGGTAGTAGTTCCCATTACAGTTACTGATATTTTTGTTTCTTAAAAATGGCTGGTTGCTGTGATGCATAGCTGCTCACTATGATGCATCTTGCAAAAACCAATCCCCATCGACAAGGCATTCTGGCTCTGTACTTTCCATTTGCAAATCGCCAGAGATTAGGAACTGATATTTTGGGAATAATTCCAATCAGTGTCTGTCAACATAAAATAAATCTGCGTCCAAATCCTGGGTGTTGTTTTGGTTTTTCTGTTAGCCATAGCAAAAGTAAAATGCTAAACTTTCAGAACTTCAGGTAAAACAGTGATTAGGGGAGAAAGACTAGGATTCAAGTATTGTATTTGAAAAGAAAAATAATTTTGACTAAATAAGTTTTGCCTTAATAAATGAGAAAAAGTGCAAATTAAATTCAGAGCAAGAAAAAGAGGAGCCATAATAAAAGCAAGAACACATTTTGTAAAAAGAAAACATATGAAGAGATAAATTAAATGAAATAAAATACAGATTTCTTGAAAGGATCAATACAAAGCATGAACCTGTACCAAGAATGATTAAGAAAAGACATAGTTTTCAAATATCAAACATCAGAAATAAAAAGAGACATATCACTACTAATCCCTCAGACATTTAAAAATAACAAAAAGATACCACAAGAAACTCTGTCTATGGATCAGATTTTAATGCAATTGAACAGTTTTTCTGATACCATATCAGTGGATACATACTCTGTATTTGCAAATCCACAGAATTGAGTACCACAAAACAGAAACTTTTCTATACACAACTTTGTAAAAATCAACAAGGATTTGTTGAGTTCCAGAAAGAAAGGTCAATTATGAAGAATGAATCTAACTATTTGCAAATGTATAGTTTATCCACTGTGGTGAGTTAACTAATGGTCAATTTGTGACAACCAGCTAAACTGATTCAGCATGGTGTGGAAGGCCCACCTAAGGACTGATGCAAACAGTGTAAAAGGAGGAGAAGATGGTGCACTGCTGATTCACTGGGAGAAGCTTGTCATGCTAGTATTCTTTTTTATTTTTTAAATTTTTTTTTATTATTTTGAAGGTAGTGAAATACAACAGATCAAGACAAAACAAAGCCAATTGAGACAGTGCAGTGAAATTGGTACATGATGTCACATTAGGTTACTGGGATAACAGTATTAAGTCCCATAGTATATCTCATTATCTTCACAATAGTTGTCCTTTCAATCAGGTATAGCAAGATCAAAACAAATACAGAACATTATAGAACTTATCAAAACAGAATATTAAATAAATCAGTACAATTAATCAGGACAAGAAAATATTTGTCTTCAAAGAGATGGTAGAAGGAAATCCCCCATATTTGCTATATTGCATATGGTCAACCTCCGAAGAGATGCTCAGACCTCTGGCTCCCATTTGCTAATGGGGGGGGATGGGATGTTTGATTCTCAGCCCACATGCCAGTAGGCTCATGGCTGCCTACTAGGGGGGCAAGCAGGTTGCTTGGTTTCCCAGTGCCCTAAGTTCCAACATGGCACAGATCTCAGGAGATGCTGGCTGGTTCTCCCCTTGGGGTGGCCGCCCCTTGCCTGAGCCATGGCTGCTTACTAGGGAGGCAAGCAGGTTGTCTGCTTTCCTAGTGCCCTAAGTTCCAATGTGGGGTGGATCTTGGGAGATGTTGGCTTGTTCTCCCCCTGGGGGGGCCATGTTAGTGTTCTTGATGTGAACTCAGCTGTTCTCACTAGAGAAGCTAGGTTCTTTATAGTCACTGAGTATGGCTGTGCTTGTCTTTGGGGAAGCTCTGGCTCTTACCTCAAGTGTTGCTTCCTGACTCCAGTGCAGATCTCTCAGCCTGATGTCAAAGATCCTTTATCCCACTGATGCAGACTTTCTAGCTTCCATCACTGATCTTTGGACCTTCTCAGTACAGACCCTTGATATAGACTTGCATGAGACATTCTTTGGGCTCTAGGTCTCCCACTAGAGTCATTGTCATGGGATCCAAGCACTCAGATGGATTCTTTGGGTCTCTAGTCCATGAACAGATCTCCTGTACTCTTCTTCATTTGACTTTTTAGGTGAATATTACAAAATAATTTATTTATTTCCTTCAGTGTGAATGCTATAGTCAGGGCTTTCAAACCCTGACTAAAGCATTCACACTGAAGGAAATAAATAAAAAATGTACCACCTTTCTTAAGAAAAGAATGCTTCATTTATATTCTTTAAGGTTCTAGGCAAACAAAATATGTCTAAAATTTTTTGTTAGTTGATTTCTAACAATGATATGATTTAGAAGTTTTGAAAATGCTATGCATATTCATTAGATTTGTACAAATATGAAAAATCACAGATAATTGGAACCAAGTTTCTTATACATAACAGTAAGTTCTAAATAAGTATAAACACTGAAGCACTGGGTTAGAATCAGAAATACCATTATGTACCTTGGCCTCATTGGTTATTACATGCAGGAAGATTAAAAATATCTGTGAATGATCATATCAGGGAGAAAAAATATAAAATCCAGAACTCATGCTTCTTGTCATTTACCAAGATGAGATAAAGAACATATTCTCACAAAAAAACTGCACAGAAGGGTTTATTGCAGTTTTATTCACTAATTCAAAACTTGTAAGTAACCAAATTATATCCAACACTAATGAATAGGTAAACTATGACTTATCCACAAAAGGTATATTATTCAATACTAAAAACAAATAACCTATCAAACCATAGAATGATGTAGAGGAAACCTAAATGCAAATTTATTGAGTAAAAGATACCAATCTGAAAATGCTGCTTATTGTACTATTCTGACTACTTGACATTACAACAACAAATTTATGAAGACATTAAAAAGTGTCTCCTAGAGTTGAAGATTGGTGAGGAAATGAATACACCAAGCTGAGAAGACTTTAGGGCACTGAAATGGCTCTATGTGATACCATAATGGTAGAAACATGCCATTATACATTTACTCAAATAGAATGAACTACTCAAAAAAGAGCCCTAGTGAAAAATGCAGACTTCAGTAGTACAGTGATGTGTCCAAGTAGATTTACCAGTTGAACCAAATCTACCACTCTGACAGGGACATTGACAGCAAGAAACTGAGCATGTGTGGGGACAGGGGATAGCTCTACTTCTCAGTTTTGCATGATTTTTAAAATGCCCTAAAGAATTAGTTAAATAAAGCAAACAAAAATCTGAAAACACCTTTGAAAACAGTTGAAGATTAACTAATTTTAATGTTGGATAAGGAATCATGATGAGTCAATTCAATGAAAATTTACCATATTAATCCTGTATGCAAAGGTGTGTAACAGTATTAAATACATGAAAAAAATTAGCAGACAGTCTTGTGAAATTTAAGCAAAGTTGTTAAAAATATAACATGTTAATATCATAGTTTAAAAAAATATACTCTTTTTATTAAAGCTATAAATTTAGGAGAAAATCTGTAGGGGTAAGAGGTACTGTTTTTGCAGTTTTCTGTAAATTAAAATGTATTTCAAAGTAAAATGTTTAAAAGATTACAAAAACATTTTGTTTAATTACTTTGTTTAATTATTGTGTTGGTTATTTTTCTCTCATTACTAAGACAAAATACTCAACAACCAAAATTAAAGAGTGAAAGATTTATTTAACTCACAGTTTATGGAGGTTTCTGTCCATAATCAGCTGGTTCTAAGGTAGAGTGGCTCATAGCAAAATACAGAAGTTCATGGTGGTGGAAAACAGCAAAAGCAACAAGAGCGAACTGAATGTAGGCCACAACCAGGGTCATAATCTTAGCACTGGACAATCACAAACCCTAGAAGCCTGCCCCATGACTGCATGAGGCTTTGGGGGGACATTCTGACACCAAACATAAAATTATCAAATTTACATGCACAGATAATCATTGATCTCATTTTATTTTCCAAAAAGATTCAGTCTTTTTGTCTTAATGAATTTTTTGTCTTTGAAATTATTAGTAATTTTCATGGTTTAAAAGTCACTAACCTATGAAATGAATCTCATAAATTTTGCGTCTAGCTATCTCTCCTATTCTGTTTCTACCAATCTTTTCACTAAAAATTTTTTTACAAAGTTCCGCTGGATTATTCCATTATTGTTTTCTTTTAACTGCTTTTTTTGGCATTTATTTTATTATTTAGAGAATTTAGAGTCAGGCGTAGTAGCACATATATATATATATAATCTCAGCACTCAGGCGCCTGGGTGTGTTAGAGATCCTAGGCCATCCTGATCTACATGAGGCTCTGTCTCAAACAACAAACAAGCAAACAAAATGAAAAGGAAAAGAATAATTCACACATACATGTTTAACCTTATACAGTGTAACCTACATGATATTCAAATTTTCCATGATTATCTCTTTCTTTCAAGGTCCATCAAATAGGTTTCTCAAAATGGTCAACAAATATAATATTCAAAAATATTTGATAAATTATTAAATGTTTAAATTGCTGGTGACAGTAATCACTGGTATTTTATCTTCATAGTGCTGCAATCGTGTACCAAATCATTGCATCTCTTGTGTTGGTATAACCAACCATCACACTGTGCAGGAGTTATTACAGATGACCCAGCTGAGGTGAGACACAGCACCATTTGTCTACTATTCTGTCTCCTGTTGTTCATATCCTTTTGTTTACATCTTCTTCCCCATTTCTTAACATTCTCCATTTATTTTTATTACATCTCTGCTGTTTTCTAACTCCACTAGAAGAATATTGACTCACTCTAGAGTTTTATGAAGTGTAAGTGTTCAAGGTAGTGCTTAAACAATTAATTGTCCTATAAATAGTTACTGTGAGATTTGAGAAAATATACAATGACACAGTGAAAAAATCAGTGAGTTGCTTAAAACAATGCAAAGTTAATAAAGTTTAACAAAGTTAGATTTCTCTTTACTCTGAGTCCTCTACAGAGATTGCCTTGCTCATTTTCTCATTGCTGGAACAAAGTGCCTGACACTTGAAACTTAAAGATAGAGAGGTTTATTTTGGTTCATTGATTTAGTCTATGGTCTGCTGATTTCAAGGCAGGACCCAAGAACATGGAAGAACATGACAGAGAAACTGTGCTCAACTCATGTTACCCAGGAACCAGAAAAACCAGGAGTCTGGGACAAGAACACACCTTTCCAGGTTATACCAATGGTGACCCACCCTGACCCCAGGCTCCACCTCTGAGCAGTAAGTTAACAATAGTGATCACCTTCAAATCACTTGGTAATTTGGGAGGACATTTTAGATGAAAACTGCAACAAAAACTCAGTATAGAACAATTTCAAGTCAGTTGATATTGTCAAAAATATCTATCTAATCCATTGATTTGCTAATTCTATCCAAGGCTGATGATCTGAGTGGCTTGGTGATTCAATGTTATAAATCCTATTCAGGATTTCGATGCCCATGGGTAGAAGAATATATCTGTTCCATCTCTGGAGACTAAATTCATTGTCTCTCTGTATTTTTATCCTACTGAATCCCTCCACAGATTGGAAGGTGTCCGTGTACACTGATGTGGGCAGCATTACTCTATGTTTCTGATTCAAGTGCTCATCTCTTGCAGTAATGTCCTCATGGACATACTTGAAAATAATATCTTACTCCCTACATGTGGACCCCTTACTTCTGTCAACCTGTCACATAAAGTTAGCCATCATAAATTTCTTCAATGAATTCTTCTTTCATATTTTTCCCATTTTCTAATTGCATTAAGTTGGTAATTTTGATAAATCTTGTACATTTTCCCATGTCCTAGATTCAAAACATTTTGTCCTATGCTTTCCTCTAATAATTTTAAACTTTTATCATTGACATTTAGATCTATGTTCTGCTTTGAATTAATTATTACAAGTGTTGGAAATTTGAATTTCAGTTTAATTTTGGGGTTTGGAAATCCAGAGTAATTTGTCCTATTTTTTCTGAATGCTAGTTATTCAAGTTGCTTTGACTTTCCATAAAAATTGTAATGTAAAATTGTCTCTATTCACACAAAGCAATCAATGTTCAGATTTTGATACAAACTGTATTGAACCTATAGGTTAAATTACAGAGAATTAACAGTTTCTTTGTGTTGAATTCTTCAGTTCGTATCATGTCTCCATGACATGTATGCATTTTAAATATCTTGTTTTTGTATCAGCATTTTATGATTTTCAACCTACAGTTCATAAAAATGTTTTGATAGACTTAAATCTATTTTTGCTTTCCTTCTTTTATCTTCCCCTTTTTCCCACTCTTATTTTCTGTTTCTTTTCTTTTTATTCTCTTTTCTTTGAGTGATTGGAAATGATATAGAATTTTCATGTTTTTTAAGCCAAATACTGTATTTATGGATAGTACTTAACAATGTAATTGGTTTTGGTGTGTTGGTTTTATGCCTTGGGGCCTCGATAGACTATGTCAGTAGTACTGATAGTTTTCTAAAGAATTGGGCCAGGGATATAGCATGGTGGCCTAAGTGCCTGCCTGTTAAGTGCGAGATCCTGAGTTTAGTATCCCCTCCTCCCCACCAAAAGAAGAGCTTGCTTTGGGATTCTTATTTAGTCCAGGTTCCCATCTCGGCAGACACTATACTACTCTGGCTAGGGAGAGAGCAGTCACTTTGTTATCTCTTCCCTTTATGCCCTCACTGATATAATGGAAGACATGGCTTTAGGGCTCCTAAGTATTCCTGGAGTTGGGACAGTCCAGCAGAACTCCTCTGACACTTCTCCAAGCAGTAGGGAAAGAGGTTTCACCATACCTATAGATGGGAATGCAGTGAAAAGTTTGCACATAGTATCCTTTACACTCTGAAAAGGGGAGCTACTCACTACTCCTTGCTAATGACTCCGCTGGTCTCACACACAGATGAATGTAGAGCTCCTTGCTTCTCCACAGCAGGGACAGAGGTCCAGGTTCACCACTGAGCCTTGCTCTGTGCTGTTAAGAGTAGGGAATCCATTTTTTGTGTGGTATTTGGCTGGAATATTTCCAAATTATTTCTACCTGCTAGGGCACTCTTTTGCTGGTAACATGACTAAGAAAAGTTTGATGGAGACTTTTTCTTTTTTTTTCTGTCTGTTTTCTTGATTACTGGGATTTCTTGATAGTCTGGATAGTCTGGGATACAAGAGGCAAAAACGATAACCTAGGAAACCTCCCACTGTGTCCTTCATCAACGCTGTGAGTTCCTGCACAGACTGCCATCTTTATCCCATTCTTTATAAACTGTTTGTTCTACATATAATGTCCCAATTTTTATTTGCATTTACAAAGAAGGATAATTAGAAGCAGAAGTCTCTACAGTATGATTTAAATCAAACTATTTATATAAAATAAAGCCCCAAATAGAATTTTCCTAGTATCCTAAGCACACTGAGGGATGGCCCTGTCCAGAAGTATGCAGCCCTGTCACACCTGGATGCCAGATGGAAGAGCTGGAAGAACACACATTTCTAGTGGAATATAACGCCACCACAGAATGGGCATTTAGTAAGGTGAAAGAAGGTGGATATTTTTTAGGCAATCAGTTGTGTCTGTCACACAGACCTTTAAACCTACTTTAGTAATAGTTCTTTAGGACACCACAATGATCTAGTATTAAAATTTGAGAAACATCTATATAACTGTGCATATATATATATATATATATATATATATATATATATTTTTCTCTGTCTATGTGATACATGTAAGACAAGAAACTGCTGAACTATAATGTACAGAGAAATAAACTGACATTTTGAAAAAGTACAAGAGACTTGAGACAGAGCCTTTCTGCAGCTTCAGGAAGACAGCGGTGCTCAGTTGGAATCCCCTGACCTAGATGGAAAGATGGAGGTGCTCAGCGGGAGACTGTGTCATGCAAAGGCCCTGGCCTTCTAAGACCTGGGGACCCCTCCTGTTCAAGTGCAGCAAGGTCATGAAGGAGGCAAAGCTGTCATCCTGAGTTTAGGAAAGGGAAGGGAACACTGAACGGTTGAAATGCCTGCAATTTGGATGGCATGTAAGTACATCTGAGTTGTATGTAGGTCACTGGATATTTTTGAAACCATACAGAACTCCCTTAAGGAAGGTTCTGGAAATTTGCAGTGAAATTTGGAAAAGAGATGTACATAAATACAAAGATTGTTTGGAGGATTTACTTTCCTAGGAAAAGCGTTAACAATATTGGTTGTGAATTTTTTTGATTTAAAAATTATTTAGCCTTTATTTTTACTCTGTGGCACATTTCATAACACAATTCACTGAAGTGAATTTTACATTATAATATTGTGTTTTAATAACACTTTCTTCTATTGTTTTCAAACTTATTTTACTAAAGTATTAAGTAGGAAATATGTACAAACAATAGGAAATATTTTAAAAGACTTACATTGAACTTCATATCTTTTTACTACCTTACTTCAGTAACTCAGTGTGAAAAAATTGTCTTTTATTTTTTTAAATAAATTTTAAAATATTAGTGTATGTGGGCAAGAAATTAGAAGAATGAAACTTGACCCTAACTTTCACTTGTTACAAATATCAACACACAGTGGACTGAAGTATTAAATGCAAGAACCATGTGTACATATTCAATTTGCCTTAAATGGCACATAATTTAACCTGCAATCATTTATGTAGAGTGGCAACCTGGTGAATTTGTTTTACGATTTTGGGAAGAGCAGAACTGGTGTTTGAGTGGAGAAGATGGCCATGGTCATGTTTGTCACACATTGTGGAGTTTGCAAAAAGAAGCTAAGTTTTGTTGAAAGTTCTTGTCTAGGAACCCATTTTTTTGCAAATGGGAAGATTCGTGAGCCAACATGTTTCTTCATTATTTTATAAACAGTATATTTTGAACATTGTTCTTTTTATAGCAATAACTTTATTTTCTTATAAATTAAAATACTTTTATACATAAAATATAATATAGAGAGAAATTTTGCCTTATTATGTTAAATGCTTATACTGTCACATTAATATATTTATAGTTATTGAATAAATCAATAACCTGGTTGTAATCTGGCTACAAACCATTTTTCACCAGGAGAAGCTCCCCTACCTGGTTCCTTGATGAATTGCTACTGTTCTTACACTGTGGGTCCTGTCCTGACCAGCTGACCTATCACCCCAACTATAAAAAGAGGAATCTATTACCATTTATGGAGCATCCTGCACTAGACACATAAACATCTGACTTGAAAATATTATCTTGTATACAACCTGATTAATAAATCTAGCAGAGAGGTAAGGCTTTCATTTAATTTTTAGTGAGGTTTCAAACAAGGTTGCACAGGTCTTCACTGGTTGTTTCAGTAATAAGCATTTATACATATTTAACCTCTTGCCTTGAAGAGCTCCATCCTAAACCAAATATCTTTGAAATTACACTACATATTTCTTGCATCATTTAAAGATTTTAAAATACGAATATAGTTCTTGTGGTTTTCAGGCAGCTTGAGGCAGGTTAACATTTTCAGTTCCCATGGAGGTTTTAGACAGTTCTGCTATCTAAATGGAAATGGGCAGCTATCAGACTACCTCAAGCCTGGGTGACCCTGTGTGACCAGAGGTGAACAGTGACTCCAGGTCTGGTAATTCATGTTCCTGCTGGGCTTTCATGGACTCTGGATTCCCTCTTCAATGATTTCAATCTTATGAACAAATTTTAGTCTATAATGGCTCTGATTTCATGCTCTGTGTATAAGATAAATAAAGGTAACTAAGGACTTGTACAAAAAATAATATGAATGTACTCTATCCCACAGCTTTTGTTTTATTATAACTCTCCTGATCATGAAAGAAAAAGTACACAGAATTATTTTCTTTCAGTAAGCTATATATTCTTTATTTATTTACTTTGTTGTGTGTGGGGTGGGGGCTTGAACTCTGGGCCTGGGCCTTGCGTATGCAAGGCAAGAGCTGTATCATAGAGCGACATCCCCAGCCCATGTACTATGTAAACTGTATCTCCTGGTAAAATTTACAAGATGGAAAAACATCAACTATCTGATGACCACAGCAAGTAAATTCAAAAAGAGATGTAAAATTCACAAAAACCAGCTGCATGTGAGTGTCGGTCTTACTTTATTCTCACTTGCAGATTTGCCTTGAGGGAGACTCCAGTGATGAGATATATGACTATAGTGATACTGTCCACTAGACCCACAGCTGAAATCCCATATTTCTAAGCAGAAAACCCAAGAAAAGGTGCTTCTATGCTCCCAAAGAGGGGAGAGGGTCACCAACAATTGTTTTCTGTCCTTCTTACTATGGCAATTGCAAAGGTGCAAGCTACAAAAGAAGCTTCATGACTTTGATACAGTAACTTCAGAGAAACACTGACTTTCTGACCAGGTGAACCCCTGTGGGAGTTGACCCTGTAGGAGATTCTAATGGAGTGCCATATCTGTGGGAGAAAGAGAATTCCTAATTCTCCTTGTAGAGCTATACAAGCCCTAGGTTCACAACAGACCTATAGATGTATAAAAAGATCTTAAGTATCATAAGAAAGTTTTTGACAAGTGAACTGAAATGTAACTCTCAGACCTACCACTACATACACAAAAAGAAGACCCAAAATAGCAGAGCAAAGCCTTTGAGATGTACAAGGAGGTTGGGACCATAATTCACAGAATATGAGATAAAAAAAAAAACTTACCATCTATACTTACCTAACTGCCTGCTATAAAACAGGATCAACATTCTATAGTGCATTGGACAACCTTGTATATTTGAAGTACTGAAATATTAAGCTAAGTATGTTGTAGAAAGGTATCTTTCTATCTAGTCAACCTCTGAAACTATTACAAAATAATGTAGACACAGTATGAAAAGTAAAGTGTAATGTCAAAATATATTCACATAATCAAGAAGAGAAAACACAAGAAGCGGAAAGCACAAACATAACACCAACAGTAAAATGTCAGACTTAAACATAATAATGTTGATAACTACATTAAATTTAAAAAACCAAATGCCTGGGATCCAGCGGTATAACTTAGTGGCGTATGCACTTGCTTTGAAAACATGAGGCCATGAGTTTGATCCCTGGTACCAAAAACAAAACAAAACAAAAAAAATAGCAATGTAAAGAGAAATACCATCTGACTGGAAAAAAAAATAAATAACTCAACTACCTCTGATATACAAGAAACTCAATTATAATATACAGAAATATATATGCTAAAAGTAAAATGTCATAAAATTATATAACATGTAAACATTAATACAAGGACAATTGAAATGGCTGTATTAATGAGATGTATTAATGTGCATAGAAGGAATATTATTAGAGATCATAATGTGCATTTTCTCTTATCAATAAGAAGAATAAAAGAAGAGGTAATTCTCCAAAAAGTGTTAGTATTTCTAAATATATAGCTCTGAAATATAAAGTGATAAACGATAAATTGTATATAACAATCATTATTACATAGGTAATTGCCAAATGATAGTTTTCTAATTCTTGCATTCTTGCTTCATGTTTGTTTAATAACTTTATTTAAACAAAACTTTTCTTTCTATTTACTTTATTTTTCTTCCTCATCTCTTCTCTTTCGTTTCTGCTTTTATCATTAATAGCTTGTGGATTGTAGTGTTTTTTCAATATATTAAGCAAAATGACAATAATCTATCATATTATCAAATTCAAATCACACCAATATAACTCCCATGTCTTTTTGACACATTCCTATGCTTCAAGGAGCATTTTCTTCCTGTCATGAATAAGATGTCCCAACTGAAATTCATATCTCTACACTACAAAAACTTAACCAGAAATTTAAGTTTTAAAAAGTTGAAAACTATGTACCAAAACATGCAGCATTTAAAAACATAACGTTCTTATATTGGTACTTCTGTTTCATTAATAAGCTCTTAATTCAACCATTCCCAAATTATGCAATTATAATTTTTGATACTCACAGTCTGAGCATTATTTCTAGCAATATTTATAGGTTCATTGCATGTCATGTATCCTACAGTAGACATAGAGGTTGTAGAAACTATTATGTCAGTACCACAATTGACACAGCACTCTTTTAAGGTATTAAGCAAAAGAATGACAGTTATAATTCTACATGAAAAATGTGAAGTACAGTGAGAGAGAAATTTGTTGAAACATCCCTCAATCTGAAGATTTC
This sequence comes from Hydrochoerus hydrochaeris, assembly GCA_004027455.1. Classification (NCBI taxonomy): domain Eukaryota; kingdom Metazoa; phylum Chordata; class Mammalia; order Rodentia; family Hydrochaeridae; genus Hydrochoerus; species Hydrochoerus hydrochaeris. The sequence continues at coordinate 31,885 of PVLA01007792.1, forward strand.
TTTAAGTGACCTGAAGAGCGATCTGTGTATTCACTTAGAAAAATGTCAGAAGTGTGCTCAAAATATTTGAACTTACACTTTTAGCATGGTTTTGGTATTATTTGAAACAGTCAAAATAATGTATTATTCTGTGCTTTAGATCTAAAATGTTCCTGTCACCAATGAGCATGTGAAGTCTCAGGCTTCTCTTCACTAAGGTTTGAAGTTCAGATTTAAATGTGTGTTATGTACAAAATCCCAAACTTAATTTTTTTTAAAAAATGAGAACCTGGATTTTGAAACCTCTGCTAGTCTGAGTAAGAAAGAAAAATCTTAAGAGAAAATGGTCCTGAGGCCAGGCTTTGCTAAACTTTCAAAGAATTAAGCTCATAAAACAATGAAGTCATAAATAAAAAATTCTATTTGGAATATCTAAAGGCACAACCAACAGGAAACAATGCACCAAGAAAGATAAACAGGCACAGTGGAAGCAAGAGGAGGCCAAATCGTTGACTAAATAGTAAAATAAATAAAACAACAGCTTCTAGATGGGAAGAACAGGATATTATCTGGAAAAAAATTAAAATGAGAGTGAACCAATTAGAATAATTGCAAAAGAAAATATATCAATTGACTGTATCAGATTTACTTTAAATTCAGTAACAGCTGATTACTGTAATTCCAGGGAAATGTCTCAATAGCTGAAAGCATAGAATTTAGGATGAAAATGTTAAGGGTATGAAGGAAATAATTGAAAAGCCGAGACAATTGGAGCTCCAGAGGCACAAACATTTCTTGGGTGTTTATCTGTATATCAGTCCTTTAAAACAAGCCTTTACAACATGAAGCATTCACCAAGCTGCCCCTGGGTATGAGCTCAGCTTGTTCACTTCCATCCAGATCAAAACACATGACCAAAGTCACCTTGGGACTGGAACTAGACTGGTGAACATTTTTTGTACAAGAACAACCAGGTGATTCCACTGAGGTCTCTACACCTTATTTTCATGTTTATTATCATAGGCGCAAATCACATTACACTAAAGATCAATATAACTTTTTAAACCTGATTCATCATGCCAAGTCGACAGGAAAAAACTACCAGGCATAGGGAAAAAGCAAAAAGTGAAAAAAAAAATGATTTGAAGAAATCAAGATAAGTTTCAGACACTGTTAGAAATTTTAAAATTTTCTCCAGACTTGAAATTCTAAATATTTATGGTTTGTATGCTTTGGGCTTTAATGGAAAATGTGGACAGCATGTAAAAGACGGTGAGCAGTATAAAGAGATGGCAGTAAAAAATTCTCAAAAAGTAGCTAAAACAAAACCTAAACATCAAAAACATTTTAATTCTATAGTGGATATGGACAAGAAAGTGTGATTCTTTCAATTCTTTTTGTGTTCTAATATTAGTCTTTTGAAGAACAACTAGCTAAGATGTTTTCCCATCTGTGGGTGGTCTTTTTACTACTTGAGGATTTCTTTTGCTGTGCAAAAATTTTTAATACAGTGAAATACCTGTTGTTGCTTCTTTGTAGCATTTCTCATGCAGTTGGTGCTTTGTTCATGAAGTATTGTGTACACCTATGTCTCTGAGAATTCTATCTATTCTCTCTTCCAGCAGATTTACTGTTTTGGTTTTAATATTTAGATGCTTGATCCATTTTGATTTTAGTTTTGCGAACATTGATATAAAGGGATCTAGTTTTAGATTTTGACATGTGCAAAGTCAGTTTTTTCAGAACCATTTATTAAACTGGGTATCATTCCTCCAATGAATATGTTTGGCCCCTTTGTCAAAGACAACTAAGTGTGTTTGAAGTTGTTTCTGACTCTTCTAATCTGTTCCATTGGTCCTCAAGTCTGTTTTTGCTTGTTTTTTTTTTGTTTGTTTGCTTGGTTTTTTGTCATACCATGCTGTTTTTATCATAGTAGTTTTGTAGTATAATTTCAAATCAGGCATTGTGATTCCCACTGCTTTGCTTTTTCTTCCCAAGGTTGTTTTTGAAATACTAGCTCTCTTCAGGTTCCAAATAAATTTTAGGGATATTTTCTCTAGTTCTGTGAGGTATGCTAATAGTATTTTGATTGGAATTTCATTAAACCTGTGTAACAATTTTGGGAATATTTCCATTTTAACTATGTTAAATTTTCTTACCAAAGACCATATGAAGAAATTAAAAATCAGACCCCCCCAAAATTTAAAGACCCAATTCAAATAAAGGTCATCTGAAATGAATGAGCACTTCTCAGAAGAACTACAAGACAAATAAATACATGAAAAAGTGTTAAATATCACTGATCATTCAAGAGATGCAAATTAAAATACTGATAGTCCATCACATTGGATAAAAATGGCTATCATTGACAAATCAACCAATAAGAAACACTGAAGGTGCTGTTGGTGGGAGTGTGAACTGGTGCAACCACTGTGGAAATCAGTGTAGAGGACTGTAGGTGCAATTTGATCCAGTTATTCCTGTTCTTGGTATCTTTCCAAAAGAATTAAAAGCACCATAGAACAATGATAATTTGCATCCATGTTTATAACAGCACAATTTGTAATAGATAAAATGTACAAACAGAACAAATTACCATCATATGTAAAATGGGTAAAAGAGTTGTGCTTTTTCATATAGTGGTGTAGTACTCAGCCATGAAGAAGGATAAATGAGCCATCTATAGCTAAATGGGTGGACTTTGAGACCATACTCTTAAATAAAATAAATTAGACATGTATGTATAGATATCACATTGGCTCTCTGAAGAGAAAAACTGAAAGTGTAAATAAGAAGTGAAATGTACAAACATTGTGAATTAGGAAGCAACTTTTTAAAAGGAAAGGGAAACTGGAATGGGGATAGAAGGGAAAAGAAAAAAATGAGGGAAAAAAAGGATAAAATGGAAACAAGGCTTTTTAAATCAGGAGAGGTAGAGGAGTTGAAGAGAAGGGAAGAGAATGGAAAAAGAGGTATAAAGATAGACCATGTACAGGTACAAACTCTCCATGTGAATGCAGTCAATATGTATGTCTAAAATTATACAAATAAACTTAATTTTTTTAAAAAAGAAACACCAGTGAGCTTGAAGGGTTGAAGGTTTGCCACTGGAAACTTCCCAACTAAAAGGCTAGTGGTAAACACAAAAACATTGAAATATAATATCACATAAGAAAAGGGAATTAATTACAAGTAAATAACAGCCATACAAAGGAATACAAAAGTAGAACAAATAAATGAAGAAGATGAATATCTGAAGAAATAAAATGGCTAAAATTTTTCTGAATTTATGCCAGTAACATAACCAACCACATCTGAGAAATTTGGAGAGCAGCATGTAGGGTAAATAGCAAATAAAACAGATTCGGACATATTTCCATATTCAAAGTACAGGAGCCCTAAGTTAGAGACAATGCTGGGAAAAAAATAGAAAAGAAAAACCACCTTATTTACAGAGGGGGAAAAAGAAACTACATTAATTTTTTTCTTTTAAAACTTTCAGTCTAAATTAGAATATAGTTAAAATACACAACATGCTGAAGAACATATCTAATAAATTAGAATTTTGTATCTAATTGTCTTTTAAAAGAAAAGCAGAATAAAATAAGCTGAGAACAAAACCTTAAAATTTTTGTTTTTCTTATGAGTAGATATATGCTGTGAAAAATATTACAAATTTTTTTCTCAGAAAAGGAAATTAGTGTAATTTAAATATGAACATACATGATGAAATTTTTTAAAAAGTCAAAAGATTTTTTTCTATTTTAATTGATCAAAAGATAAAATCTGCTAAGTTTTTCTAAATAATACCACTACTAACAATATGTCAGAAGAGGCAGCTTCTGGATCTGCAAAGCGATGAACAGTAATAGCTTAAAAGCTGGGAGTAAAAATTGAAAATACTCTGTTAAAAGGTTCTAGACATTTCCGTGAAGCTCTGTAGTGTCATTTGAAAGTGTATTTGGATCGGTCATAACTCCACATTACAAAATCTAGGACAGCTACTAAATATATTTTTAAAGGGTAACTTAAATGCTAGAAAAAGAGAGAAAGTTGAATTGGACAAAATACTCAAATAAAACTAGAAAGGACAGAAGAGTGAAACAAACAAGAAAAGAACAAATCCAGACTTGCTTACTAATTTTAGACAGAACTAAATTCAGAGCAACATCACTTAAAATAAAGCCATTATTCTCCAAGACATTCATCCTTAAGGTACATGTGTGACACAATTGTGCCGAAGTATGTGAGCCAAAACTAACAGGACTTTCGAGGAACAGACAAATCTGCCCTATAGCTGAAGACTTCAATGCCTTTGTAGGGCTGATTGCCAAATCCAACAGACTGTGAAAAAAACAAACAGAATCATTAATACTGAATATTTCATCCAGTGACAGCAGAGTACACATTCTTCTCCTGCCTACAGATGTAACACAAATCATCCTCTCGGGGCAGGTGAGTGTTAAAATTTCACTTAATTTAACTGATCAGGTATAATTTAGAATATTGAGCTATATATTTAAAAATATCTAAAATTAATAATCTAAACTTCTACCTTAAGAAACAACAAGAATGAAGGGGAAAAAAAGAAACTATAAGAAGGAAACTAGACTCTATCTCCCACCAGGTACAAAAATCCATTCATACTGGATTAAAGATTTAACTGTAAGACTGAAACTATGAAGCTACTAGAAGCGTTTTCAGAGAAATGCTTTGCATTATTGTGTAGGGGACCAGATAACAAGAATTCACACCTAACTGACTTGCTCTCTCAACAGGCAGGAGAAAGCCAGGAGCTTGCTTCTTGGGCAGCATGCAGATACACTGGCACCTTTCATGCTCCAGGGAAAAAACAAGCTAAAGTCCAGGTGTCCATCTGGTCACATACCGTAGAAAACAGGGTGTGGGTGAATCTTGTGATGCTCTGGCTGCTCACGTGTCTAAGTGAGTAAAAGGAGGTCAGCCAAACGCTCAGAGTTCTTTGCCTAAGAGAGGCAAGAGCCCCTTGTTCCCTGCACTCCAAACTAACTTTGTGTCCTTTTGTTTTTCATCCTTGTCACCAGCTCACCCCATGGGGACATGGGTGAGAATTTGTGGATAAGATCCCAAAGCTTAGGAAACAGAAACAAAATAGTTAAGTAGTAATATATCAAACGAGAAAAGCTTTTCTCAGCAATGGAGAAAAATCACCAGAGTGAAGAAATAACCCAGAGTAGGAGATGAAATATTTGCAAATCTGTAACTCACAAATAGTTGATATCTAGACTAATCAAAGAACTCACAAAATAACAGAAGAAAGGCCTGGGATTTAGCTCAGTGACATATGCACCTGCTTGGCAAGCACAAAATCATGAGTTCGATCCCCAGTATCAAACAAACAAACAAAGGAACCAAAAAAGAAAAATAGCAGAAGAATTGCATGAATAGTAATAGTGCAATTAAAAAATGGATAATAGACCCAAGGAGTCATTTCTTAAAACAAGACATAAAAATAATCAAGTATAGGAAAAAAAAGTTTACATCACTAACCAGGGAAGTGCAGATTAAAAACAGGGGAAGATACCACACTACCTCAGCAAGAACAGCTATTATTAAAAAGGCTGAAGACAAGTGTTGTAAGACTGTGAAGGAAAGAGATTATTTTCACATTGTTGGTGGGAGTATAAATTAGTATAGCCATTATAGAAAATAGTGTGGATATTGCTAAAATAATTACAACTATCAAATTATCCAGGAATCCCACACGGAGTATACACAGAAAGGAGATGACATCAATATGTCTTAGAAATAGCTGCACTCCCATGTTCACTGAATCATTCAAAGTAGGCAAGAAATGGAAACAACTTAATTGTCTATCAACTAATGAATGTATAACAAGAAAAAAATGAGTCAGGGCAGACAATGGACTACTGTACAACCATAAAATGTGATTCTGTCATTTGAGAAAACATAAATGGAATTAAAAATTATTATATTACATAACATAAAACAGGCACAGAGAGACATACTGAATGACCCCACTAATATCTAAAATCCAAAAAAGAAACAGAAAAGATATTATGCTAGTTTCTAGAAGGTAGGGCATATAGAGAGGAGGAAGTGACCAATAGAGGCTGATCAATGGGTTCTAGGTTCTAGGTGGGAGTAAAATTTTGGATATGCTCTTATGACACTATAAAGGACTATAGATCATAGCAGTGTACTGTGTATTTCAAAAGTACAAAAGACTTTTAAACATTTTCATCATAAAAGATTGTGACTAAGGACATAGGCTTTCAAAAAGTCACTTAAACAGTACAAATGCATACCTGTATCAAAACAACACATGGCACTCTGATTCCAAGTACAGTTGTTCATGTTGTCATTAAAAATGTTTTTTTTTTAAAAAAAAGCCAGATACAAACAAATGGAACCAAAAGAAATCAGCAGTAAAAAAATACAATATCAGTAAAATGGGAATAAGTAAATACAGAGAAAAATAACAGAACAAAATCTGACTCTCTAAAAAATTTAACTAAGGAAAAAGAGAACAATGATAAAATGATAACAACAAAACTCCAAGAAAGTTTATCACTACTGATCCCATTGACACTTAAAAAGCAATGATGATTCAATATTTCAAAACAATTAATGTAATCTATGACATGATTATAAAGAAAAAATGCAAGTGATTATATCAATAGATGTGGAAAATATATTTGACAAAGTCCAATGTTGAATCTCAATAAAAATTTTGAATGATTTGGGGGCACTTGAGAAATATATTACAAATTGATGAAGAATATCCACAAGAAAACTATAGCTAACATCATGTTTATTTTTTTAAATTAGAATGTCTCTTCATAAAGAATAGGGAAAAGATATCCTTTTTCTCTGCTCTTAGTCAGTGGTATATAAGGTACTAGATATACAATAAGAGGGAAAATAATATAAATTTTATACAAATAGAAAAAGAAGATCTAATATGGGATATATTTACAAATGAATTTATTATCCATGTAGAAAATTTCCAAAAGAGATCCACTAGAATTAAAAAGCAATGATAGTAAGTTTGCAACATGCAAGTTTAACATAAAACTGATTGCTGTCCTAAATACCATCAGTTAGCACTTGAAATTTAAAATTAAAAATACTTTATCATTCATAGCATCAAATCCAAACAAAAAGAAACATTAAAGATTTCACATATTTAATCCAATATCAGACTCACACGAAGAACAATTCAAAATTCTATGAAGGAAAGTAGAGTTAAAGAAATAAAAATAAAAACTAGACAGACAGTCCATGCCCACATACAGGCCGAAAATATTCTTAAAATCTCATTTCTTCCCTACTTGAACAATAAATAGGTTCAACACAATTCTGCAAAAAATTATAATAACTTGTTTTGTGGATATTTACAATCTGATCCTAAATTATATAGGGAAAGAAAAGCAAAAACCTTAAGTAACCAACAAAATACTGAAGAAGAATAAAATTGGAAAATTTACTCCACACACCTAAAATAAAACTGTATAAGCACAATAGTGTGATGTTGATTCAAGATGTTGATTAAATAGAACAGATTGAAGAACTCAAAAACAATCCTGTATAAATATAATTGACTAATCATTAATGAAGGGAAAAAGTCACTTCAATACAGGAATGGAAGCATGATAGTCTTTTCAAAATACGGTGATAGAATAGCAAGACACACATGAAAAAGATACTGCTTAATATTATAAATTATAAAAATGTGAATTCAAAATTAACTTTATTGACCCTATACATAAAATGAGAAGTTATAAAGATTATAGGATAAAAAAAATCTGAGTGATGATTGACTTGACAATGAATTTTAGGTGCAACAGTAAAAACATTTTATAAAAATCAAAATTAATATATTCATTTTTATTGATGTTAGAATATTCTATTCTTACAAAGTCATTGCTAAGATAATGACAAAAAAATCTTCAAAAAGAAATAATAGCATATATATATATATATATAACTGATAATGCACTTATATCCAAAATAGCAAAGAATTCTTGGCATCAAACTATACGAAAACAAAATCCCAGTTAAAAAATGGGCACAATGTTTGAAAAGACATCAAAGTTAGATATTATATAAGCAGATTGAGAAAGGCTCAAGTTCATAAGCCAGACAATTGTAAATTATAGCGGTAAAGCGGAGGTAAAGGACAAAGCAAGGGTAAGTAAACATGTCAAGAAGCTGTGGGAAAAAACATTAAAAACCAAAGCAAGGATGACTGTGCCAAAATAAAGAAAGGTCATCCTGGTCTTCCCAGGACACGCAAAACCAAACGTGCATGACCCTGGGGCCAACCTTCAGGTGCTTTTTGAAACATGGCACTTTCTGTAAAAGCCATGAATGGTCAGAAACCTCACAAACTGGCCAATTCAGGTTCCCTACTGGGCCATGCTTCAGGTCAGTCTACAGCTATATATAGATCCATCCATGATCACAGGAACGAAAAGCCCAGAACTTAACCCTATCAGGAACATGAGGTCTTCTCACTGGCCACTGGCACCCTGTGAAGTGTATTTTCCTTTAAATTCTTTTGCTTTCAATAAATCTAATTCTTTTTATGCCTAATGTGTGCCCTGGTCAATTCTTTGCTGCAGATGCCAAGCACCTGCCAGTAGCAGCTGTGGAGCTCTGCCATTCTGAGAGGAGAAGTGGGCTGTGCTGAAGTGTGGACCTCAAATGGGACAGTGAATTATCTGAAGACATTTACAAACCAACTTGTGGATTTGGAGGCCAAGGTTTCAGAAACTTTTTAACTACAAAGTAACTCAAGTTATTTTCAAAGATGAATGCGAAATCCCTTAGGACAAACCTGGAAGAGGGAGGCAAAACTGGTTTCGATGGTTTGGATTGAGAAGTGCAGGACAAATGGAGGGCACAGTAATGAGCTGCTATTGCCGGCAGCCAGCGCTAATGAGCTCTTACCAAACCTAATGAAAAACCAAGAGGGGGGTAAGCATACACAGCCCAGGGATTTAACTCATAAAACACCAGAAAATGATAAGCGTTCAAAAGAAATTTGGGAAAATGACAGCAGTATAAAGAGAAAAGCCAATTCCAGATCATGGTGTGTGTCTTCTCCAGTTAGATCTCTTGGCTCACTGATATAAAGTTTCTCAATTGAAATGGTGCTCACTACCACACAGTGGCAAAGAGATTCCAGCAAATGAAGGAGTAAAGGTAAAATATTTCTCCTACTTCTTCCCAGATGATTGAGCAGTCTCCTGAAAATCCAAGTAAATATGTGTGTGAAGACTAAACATTTCAGCAGATACTCATGGCTATATGAATCACCTGCTGGTGATTTCCGTTCACCTTTGGATGAACTCTGTGGAGAATCAGAACGTGGAAATTAGGACATTAAAAATGACATGTGCAATTTCTCATCTGCATTGAAAACAAATTCATTGGTACAATTCACCTACCTCAATTAAGTTAATTCTCAGAAATCTATGAGAGATCTTCCAAAGGAAGACAAACATTGATAGACATAGTTGGCAAAGTAGTCATCCCAGACAGAGAGCAAGCTTAAGGTGTAGCTGAGGAGACATTTGATGAGAAAAGCATTTGCCTCCTGCAACATCTACAGCAAAAGGTAGGTTTGGATTACATCCCCTGCCCAAGAGTTTCTCAGCACAGAGAATAAAAATGTTAACAGGTTTCCATTAACTCCAAGAAATGCTGAAGAGAAAGAGGTCCAAAGCTGGGGATATAGCTCAGTGGTACAACACTTGCCTGGCAAATGCAAGGTCCTGAGTTCCATTTACCATACCAATGCCCTGTGAAATGCCTAGTCTTACTGGTAAACCTGTTGATAGGCTAACATTTCTCCCAAGCATTTTGGTGAAAAGCTTTTGGTCAGAAGAATGGGTGTTGCCTTCTCTGTATCATTGGCTGGAGTGAAGGCCTTTCTTCTCCAATTGCTTCCTTTCTCTCTGACATGGCTGTGTGGTTGGAGCAGACCATCAGATCTGGGTCCATGAGAGTGAGTCCCTTTGTTTTAGAAAGAAATTAAGATAGCATAAGCCATTATGAAAATGAAATTTTGAAATATTTTTTTACCAATATTTATTTTTGAAGAAACTTTAGGTAATATTAAATATAAGGTAATGTTTGCTCTCCAGTAAGAAGTTTGTGACAGGATTTGTTTGACTCCTACTTGTTTTGCCTTAAGCATATCATTGAATTGGGTTTATTCCTGCCTGTAATTTGATTGTAAGCATTGTAATGCTTTACTTATTGAACAACACAATAATGAACCATATAACTGTAGTGATTGTGGCAACAGTAACAGCAATTTAAAAAAATAACATTATGAGCATAGGTTCCAGTAATCAAAGTCATGGAACTTGAGCTTTGGGCATTTTACCTAAGGATCTTGTTAAAATTTGAATAAAACTTAGCAGGATGGTTCAGGTCCTGGGTTCAGTGTCTAGTAATAAACACACACACACACACACACACACACACAGGATCAAGTTGATTATTTATCTTTTCTCTTTACATGGTTTTAACTACTCTTCCCTGAGCATAATCTTCCCTAAAATGTCTCATGAAAAGAATTAAAATATATTTTAATATTTTAAACCTACTATCAATATTTCAGTTGTCTGAGTATATATTGAAATCTATAAGAAACTGTACATTGTATTAGGTTAATGTGTATTTTCAAAATAATTATAAAATAATGTGTATTCTAAAGCTTATGTGAAACAATGTATGTAGAATTTTTTTCATAGTTCATAATGCCCTGTCATTATAGCTTACATTCTCGTTTTTCTCCGGGGTGTTTTTTTGAGCTTTTGATGACATGTGCCTGCACTGGGAAACACTGGTTCCACACAGCATGCCACCCCTGCCTCCTGGGGCTGTGTGAGGTGATAGTTCTGGGACACAAATGTGTTTCTTGCTGCAGGATGAACCCTCAATGTACACAGTCTTATGTATGCAGGTAAGAAAGAAAAAAGATTTAGGATGGCACCAATAGGCTTTCGGGGCCCTGGAGGAGTGCGGAGCTTGGCAGTGAGGTGGTGTGGGTCGTCATAGGGTGCTGCCAAGGCCCTGCTGGGACTCAGATGGGAGCATTGCATGTGCCCTAATTTGGACATCTTCATCTGCCCCAGTTCTCATCATCTCTAGAAGACAGAAAGCTACTGGGTGCTAGGGCATGATGAGACTTCCATGCTGTCTAGACTTGGCCTAACCATTTTCTTTTATAATAATAAAATTAAGACTCAGTGATGTTTTAATTTGTCCTCTGTTAGCCCAAATGGGAATCAAGTAAATCAACTCTTTGGAAATCTACCATAGATAATAGCAGAAAGCCTTCAGTTTAAGTGGACATTTCATACTATAAAAACTTTAGAGCAGGGAAACTACTTGTATATCAATCTCTCCACATCTTTTATGCTAAAATAAAATTATTTTCAATTTATGGGGTTTTAGAAGTATTAAAACAGCCAAGAGGTTTTTCAGTAGGTGAGTGGATAAACTGTTATATCTATACAAAATAAAATATTATTAAATGATATAAAGAAATGAACTGTTAAGCCCTTACAAATATGGAGAAACCTTACATGTATATCACTGGGTAAAAGATCCGAAAGCCTAAAAACTGTATAATTGCAAATATTTATCATTCTGGAAAAAGAAAACATGTAGAAACAGAAAAAAAATCAGTAGTTTCCAGGGTTGAGGTGATGAGGCGACAGGGTTGAATAGATTAAGAACAGGGTACTTTTCAGGTAAGGCTACAATTATGAGACAATAAAATGTTGCATAAATGGTGCTTTCCATTTCTAAGAACGCACTGAGGAGTACCACATAAAGAAAATTCTAATATGCACACTGAACAGTATTTAATAATGATGCATTCCTGATTGGTTCATCCACTGTAACAAATCTGCCACAGTTATGCAAGTTGTTAATAATAGGAGAAACTCTGGGGACAAAGAAGGTCATATAGTTTCTCTATTTTTCTTTCCAATACATTTTTCTGTAAACCTAAAACTAATCTAAAGGAAAAAACTAAAATGTTAAGAAAATAAACCTACTGGAGAGAATACATGAATTCCCTAAAAATCTGATAAACATCATGTTATTCTTCAGAATCAGTAAGCACCACAGTAAAGTGAACCCATTATTTGGATGCTTAGGAAAACTTTCAAATGGAAATTCTGTACTTTATTATATTGTAATTATATGTCTTGTATCTCAATGTCTTCTTAAAACCTTGGGTGGCCCTTGGAGGTGGGGTTGGAGTTAGGTGAAGCCAGAGTTTGTGACTGATTCATTACCTAGTTATGGGACTGGAGATGTGAGTACTATTCTTGCCCCAGGGTAGGTAGCCTGCATACAATATAAGGGAGGAAAAGAGACTGTATCTTTCCATGTTTCTCTTGCTGCTTTTGCTGTCTTCTGGGTGTCATGGACTGTTGCCCCTCTGCATCACCGCCCTGCCTTGGAAGCAGCTGATTATGTGTTGAAACCTCCAAAAACTGTAAACTAAATAAGCCTTCACTCCCTTAATTTTGGGCATCCGGTATGTAATCTTAGCAATGGGAAAAAAAGAAACCAAGACTGAATTTGGTACCAGACGTGTGATCATCACTGTGACATTACTTGACCATGTGGTTCAAGGGCCTTTGGAAATGATTTTGTGGGAGGTGTATGGAAAGGTTCTGAGACATGGTCTGAAAACCTATCATTGGACCACCTTAGGCTGCTCTGTATGGGAGATTTTGGTCAGAGTTCAGAAGACAAGAAGTCTGATAAAAATCCTGCTGATAAAGACCAGGCTTGGGAGGTTTCTGCTGAGAAGGACTGCATTTGGTGATGGAGTCCAGATGATGTGTTAAGCTTGACAGAAAGTTTGTCTGCATTTTGCTTATTTCCAGATATTTTTGCTTGAGACTGAGGTTCAGGGAAGTGAACTACTTAAACTGGCAGAAGAAATTTCAAGATATGTGAATGTTGAGGTTATGGCCTGGCTCTTGTTGGGGTCTTTTATCCAGATCTATGTTGAGAATCAAGAGCAAAGAACCCAGCAGAATGGTCTACAACATTGTGAGTTTGACTAGAAATGAAACTGCAGTAAATCTGTGAACTGAAATGGTAAGGCAGAGGATGTCTTGATTGCTTAGAGGAAACAGAAGAATAGAAAAGATGCCCTGAGGGCATTACAAGGGGAAGCAGCAAGTCTACACCTTTTCCAACCTCAAAATTGCAAAAGTGAGAGTTTGCTTTGAGAAGAAAGTTTGCAAAGCACCATATTCCAGAATAGTGTTGGCCATGCCAAGTTCCAGAATGGCACTGACATGGAGAATTTGCTCCTCAGAATTGGATTCAAAGTTCCCAGGAATCTGGGCACTTGATCTGTATAGTCAACAGGGAAAAAAGGCTGGCTACTGCTTCAGCTGGAACCAGACCTTCATATCATCAAAATGGTGCTGGTTTTAGGTGCAGGCAGAATGGAAGAGTTGTGGGCGTAAGGCTTCCACATCAATTTCAGAAGGCCTGGGAAGCCAAGCATTGTGGCCCCTGAGAGGGCAGTGAGTGAAGCTGTGTGTGTGAATCCCAAGGTGCAGTGGAGACCCTAGAAGTTTGGAGAATCCAGGAATATATATCATCTAAGACAATCTGCAAGGAAGGAGTACAGCAGGCCCAAGAGAGAAGCCCTGAGAGCTACAACCACTGGAAGTGCCATAGGGGTGGAGCCACCCAAGTCCTTTGGAGTTCACAACTTGCCACAGATTGCCTTGGATGCTGCACAAGGAGGTACAGTACTTAATGTTTGTCCTGCTGAATTTTGGATTTGCTTTGTAAAATTCTATTTGTAGCTTTTAGAATGGATGTTTCTCTTGTGTCATTGGATGATGGAACTGTTTAACTTTTCATTTGTACAGGGGTTCACACCCAAGAGTCTGCTTTACATCTCAGAGGAGACTTTGGACTTGAACGTTTCAACCATGCTGAAACTGTTAGGACTTTGGCAACTTTTGGAGATGGATTAACTGTCTTTTGCATAAAAGAATGTGCATGAGTCTTTGGGGGACCCAGGGCAGAGTGTTGGGGTTTGTGTCTGGATGTCTCCCAAAAGCTTCATGTGGCCATGGGAGGATGGGCATTTTGGAGGCTGCTGAATGCAGAGTTTGTGGTTGGTTCATTGCCTAGTGATGGGATTGCAGTGTGTGTACTACACACATCCTGGGTTGGGTAGCCTGCATATTATATACAGGAGAGGAAAAGGGACTTGCTCCTTCTCTTTTGCTCTTATTGATTTTGCTCTCTGCCTCAGCCATGAACTGTTGTCCCTCTGCTATGCCACTCTGCTTTAGGCAGTTGATTACAGATTGAAACCTCCACAAACTGTGAACTCAATAAACTTCTCTTTTAATTTTAGGTGTTGGATATTTTCTGGCAGCAGCAAGAGAAAAGGTAGCCAAGATATTAATTAAGAAGCACATCTAAATGATGGTGTATTTATACAAGCAAAGATTGTGAGATAATTAGGTACAAGACTTTCCTGAAATAATCTGTAAACAATATATTTCAATCAAAATCAATTCAGTGCTGCGTGCTGGCCAGAGTGACAAGGAAAATATTCCTAGGTGTGAGAAACTCTCTCAGTCAAACATTTCAACAACTGCAGATTTTTAATCTTTCTTGAAATAATAGTAAGATCTACTTTTTTGTCCTTTCATTACAATAAAACAGTACTAAAAAAGTATCAGCTCAAAATGTGGTATTTCTGGACTTTGAATATGTTGTAATAAAATCTTGACTAACAAGTATTTAGCTCCTCCTGTCATTAGGTGCCGAAGTTCTTATGAAGCTTTGGTGCTAGTAGAAAGTCCCAATGGGAGTTTTACTTGATAATTTTATAAACACCAGCACTGAAGGCTCACCTAGGGACTGATCCTGGTTTGTGTGATTTAATTCAGAGTCTGAAGAGATATGCTGTAACATTTTGTTATATCCATTCTTTCATAGATAATATATACCTCACCTGAACTTCCATGGTTGCTGAATTAATGTGACCAATTAATACTGATTCTTAATTATGTGGGTACACTAATTATAGAGGACAAAGCATTCAGCACGGGTCAAATAAGTGTTGACTTATTTTCTTTGGCACAACAAAAGACTTGTGAAGAATAAACAGAAGGCAGCCATAAAGAGGCTCCTTTACAGATGTGCTTGCATATGGTTAAATGGCACATATTTAAAACACTTTAATTATTATGTAGAACAGCCAATTAATTGCTCTGCAGCCATCAGTACATCTTGGGGCAAAATGCGTATGACAGGCTATGATGTAGTTCTTCAATCCTCACCAGCACTTTCTTGATGAGGGTGCTGCCTGCAGCATGCTGGTGAATCTGCACTTCAAGGGATCACATCCAAGTCACGTCTGGACTGAATATTTTGTATGCTCGTAAGTAAAGTACTAGTTTCCCAACTAATTTATCTTCTGCCAATTTGGCCAATATAAGTACATTTTATCAAGATTTATCTCCAAACTCTGAATGGACAGGGAAATTAAAGAGCATCAGCAGCAGAAACATAGGAAAAATAAAATAGGAAAAAGTACTGGAAATATTATAGAAGTTATCATGTTAGTGAACAATTTCTCTGTCACTACTGTTAATTCTATAAGCATTCTCATGCAACTTTTCACACATCTTTGTATTCATTTTTTTAAATGTGATAATGACTGCTTTAGTTATTTCCTAGCTTTAAGTTGAGAGCTCAATTAGTATCAAGAAGAAGTAATACTTACAAATCATAAATTATTACATAGGGTCATTATCATTGTAATTATTTTGGTAATTAGTGTACCTTGGCCATGTGTAAATTCCCACTTGTATAAAGCACTGGTAACAATCATTTTTTCATTACATGATTTTCTCAAATGCTCCATATCTTTTGTACAAAGGGACACATACAGAGAGAAAACACAGATAGACAGACACACACACACACACACACACACACACAGCCACATAGCCACTTAACACTTGATTCACGTCTTACATCTTTGCTTTATTCATCAATTTGAATGGATCCTGGCATATCTGAACTTCTGAATAACCATTGCTTCTGAATGTGTCTGAAAATCCAGGATAGTATTTGAATAGTGGCTTGAGGAAATAGATTGCCATTCCCAAAGCTATGTGGGCATTATGCAACCCATGTTGAGGACTGAGTAAAACAAAATACAAAGGATAGTTCAGTTTTCTTCACTGCTTCATTGTCAGAGCTGGATGTAAACACCTTTTCTTGACCCAAGAATGGAACTTACACCACTCGCACTTCTGATTTTCTTTCTCTTTCTTCCTTTTGCTGGTATCTGTAATCATTTTTAAATTAAATTTTTTGATACAATTTACATACACACAAAAATCACAGTCATCATAGTGAATTTGTACCTAAACATGATATACCTTATTTCGGCTTGTTTCTCGTTTCTCTTCCCTGTTTTAAAACCTCTTCTCCTTGTTTACAAAATTTTGTTTCCTTTTTATTCCTTTTTTCCCTTTTTTTTTTCTTTTCTGTCCCAACTCTGTCAAATTCCTTTTATTCTTTTGAGCAATTACTTTATGTTTCAATATCTAACATATATTTTGGTTCTTATTTACATTTTCAGTTTCTCACACAGGACCGACAATGTGATGTTTATACAATGTGACATATGTAGCCAATTTATTTTACTTAAGTACAGTTTCAAGGTCCATGCATTTAGCTATAAATGGCTCATTTATGTCTGGGTAGTACTCCATTGTACAAAAAAGAAATTCACATATCTGTTACCCATTTGTTGGTTTATGGCCATTTGTGTTGTTTTTTAACATTTAGTTATTACAAACTGCACAGGTATAAACATGGATGCACATTTATCACTGTTCTAAAATGCTTAATACTTTTGGGAAGAGACCAAGAAGGGGCATAGGTGAGTCAAATGGAACCTGTAGTCCTAGTGTTTTGTGGAATTGCCATACTCATTTCCCAAAGTGGTTGCACTAGTCTGCACTCTCACCAAGGGTGGAGGAAGTTTCTTTTCCCCACAGACCTGAAAGTGTTTGTTATTTGCTGGTTCATTAATGACATTCTTTCTGGGGTGAGATGGAATATCGACCTTGTTTAATTTGCATCTCTCAAATGATCAGTTATGCTGAACATTTTTAAATGAATTTTATTGGCCTTTTGTACTTCTGTGAAGTGTTTGTTCATTTCAGATTCTTATTTTTAGATTTTGTTTTCAAATTTGGGAAGTCTGATTCTTTTCACTTCTTTATATGTTCTAGATATTAATCTTTTGCTTGAAGATTGACTAAGAGTTTTACCCATTTTGTGGGATGTCTTTACACTCTGTTGATAATTTCTTTTGCTGTGCAAAATGAGATCCCAGTTATTGATTCTCTGTAGTACCCTGAGTTGTTTCATTCTTAAAAGTCTTTGTCTACACCTGTGTCTTCCAAAGTTCTACCTATTCTTGCTTCCAGCATATTTAGTGTTTCTGTTTTAGTATTTAGTATTTAGACCTTTGATCTATTTTGATTTAGTATTTAGTATTTAGGCCTTTGATCTATTTTGACTTTAATTTTTAACACATCTAATTTTCAGGTTTTCCAATTCAGTCTTGAAATTCTACTACTGACTCTTTGGATCTCCAGTTTGTAGAAGGCAGAAAGGGATTTCTCATCCTCTGTGATTGTGTGGCTCAATTCTTTATACAAAATTTCATCTGTATATAAATATTGGTACCCTATAGATATTGTTCCTCTGGAGAAAACTAATAAAGCCCACAGGATCTTTCTTCTTTGGAAGGGTCTTTGGCGATCCAGAGGTGTGTTTGCCAGCGTGTACCGAGAGCTGGCCTTAACAGAGTGTGTTCCCCTAGAATCCCTCTGGCTAATATGTGACTGCTTAGGATCGAGAAAAAAAGTACAGCAACCAGGCACCACATGCCTCAGCTCCTTTATGGAAAGAGTCTTTTCTCGGCCCATTCAAGGTGCCCTTACAAAAAATACAATATGTGGATTGGGTGATTTATGAAATAAACATTTATTTCCCACAATTGTGAAGTATGGTGAATCCAAGATGTAGGGTCTGGTGAGCGTCCATTTCTTGATAAATAAAAAATAATCTTCTTGCTGTGTCCTCACCTGATGAATAGGGGAAAGGGGCTCTCTGGGGTCTCATCTACAAGGACATTAATTAACCCCAATACGGAGGGTGTTCCCTTGGGAACTACTCACTTCCTCAAAGTGTCATCTCCTGATATCACAGCGTTAGAAGTTGGGGTTTCAGCTTGTGCATTGTTGGAGCACAGACATTGAGTATGTAATGCTGTGGAAGACAGCAGTGCTCCTTCTCAGCTAACCTGTAGACTCCTGTGAGCATTTTCTCTACCTGTAGTGCTTCTACACCTCTTTAAGTTACCCATGAGAACTTCCCGATACAATTCCTGGAAGCAGGGTAATCTTTTCAGGACCTTTTTTTTTTTTTTGTGACTCTGTCTGACACAGAGGAAAATGCTGCTCAGCCTCTGTCTCATACCCTCTGGTAGAGCGTGCCAGGGGCTTGCTTGTCCCCTTCCAAGTTCTGAAAACCTTGTGCATGGAGGGTACCAGTGTTCTCTGTGGATCCTGGAGGTGTTGAAGCATCAGTGAGAACCTGCCAGCAGCTTTCAAATCGGGGAGTCACTGAGGTTTCTGTTCTGCTCACTATTTCATTTGTAGCACACACTTAACATGTTTGTCTTCACGTTGTCATCTACTCTGGTTTCAAGAATGCTTGTTTTTTTTAATTTTAAATATTTTGAAAAGGGCTATAAAACAAGTGAGCTGCTATCCATCTATGTACCTGAAGAGTCTCATGAAAAGACAAGAGTTTATATCTATGTTCACATCCTCTTCGTTCTTATGAGACTGTGTTTCTGAATATGTTGTGAGACTTGCACTTCAGTGGCTCTCTAGATATCTTTATGCTGCCTACAACTCAGCATGTACAATTGCTCTTCTCAAGCTTGTCCTGAAGTTACTGTAGGTTGTTGAAATACTCTCCGTATTATTATTGTCACCGCTCAACTCCTTTTGAAACCCACCACTGTCTGAACGTGTAGGACCAGAGCATGCAGGGACCCGATCTACTGATGCTCCTCTGAAAACCCAGGCTAAACACCAGTCTAAACCTCTATCCCTACGAAAATGTTCTTGATGTTTACTTAACTATTCAGAATCATTCATTTTAAACCTTCACAAATTATCTCTTACATACAAATAAACAAATTAATAAGCATTAAAAACCTAATGTGGTTTCACTTCTTTTCCACATCAACCTCCCTGTGTATGCATAATTTGTTTCTGGAATCTAATTTGTAAGTCTTAAAGCTACAGTGTCTCAAAGGACATAAATCTTATTAAATTTGACCACTTTGCTACAAAGGAGATTGTTACAATTTAAAAATTTTAAATTATCTAGACTTTTACATTTATTAGCATAATTAGGACAGAAAACAGGAAAGGACATTGAACTAAATCTACTGCCATACCTTCTTAAAATACTAATATTTACTTGCTTTTTAACAACAACAAAATCTTACCACCATAATGTATCCAGATGAAAACTGGTTACTGACTATCGCTCTTTTAAATATACCCCATTCTGCCATAGGAATGCATTTTCCTAGTAACAGTGTATTCTCAGGCCTCCTAACCATATGTGTATCTTTCCCAGCCCTCATGCCACTGCTTGATGTTTTATAACAAGGAGTAAAAGTAAGGACCTCAAAAACTTACTCTAGCAAAAAATTTATTTTACCTGAAAATAAACAAAAAATGTTCCAGGTGAAACTTCTTATAGTAGAAGAACTTTAAATTGCAAATATCATAAGCATTATGGCAAAGTGTTCATACCTGTTTGGACAGATTTCTGTTTTAATTTCTTCCTGTCTCTCGCATGTAGTCGCTTACCCTGCTAGTACACAGCAATAGTCTTGCACAGGACTTGTGCTTTATGTTGGAAAATCTTCTAAATTCAAAGAAAAGTGAAAACTTATTTCACTGTTTTGTTTTTCAGACATAACCCTTTGTCTGATTTCTTTAGTATTCAGATGACAACCACTCAAGAAATACATAAGTAGATGCATAATTGATTAGCGATAGAGTCTGCTCCCCAAAATGAATTAGGCAGCTAAGGAAACAGAACTTCCTTAAAAACTAGAAAGAACACTGGACATAAAAAAAGAAAAAGAAAACCTATCTTTTTCTTGGCTAAAATACATAAAATTGCATGTAGAAAAAGTGCTAACATTTAAAAATGCCTGGAAATATAAATTTAGAAAAAGGTGTCATTAGTAAATGTATAGTTATTAGTTGAATATAATTCACATCCACTTGTATCCCTGAGAAGACCTTGACAAACTCCCATGTTGCCGCTGCGCTTTCCCGTGATAAGGGGCGGAATCTTGCTGTGCATGGGTCACATGCAGGGCTTGTGTTCCATGACTGTCATTTGTTTTCGCATGATGAAAACAAAGATTTATGAAGTTTTATTTTGATCATTAACAGCTCCGTTGTAACTTTCTTCTGTTTCAGTGGGTGTAATGATACAGACAACCTGCCTGAAGGAATTCTATACCTGACAAATGGACCTTTAGGACTTTGAAATTCATAATTTTGGAAGATTTAAAAATTGCGGTATAACAGACGGTAATAGTACCTAGGGATTTTGATTTTTCTCAAACAGAAATGGGTTCAAGAGATGGGGAGAGAGAGGGGAGGAGGAGAGAGAGGGGATGGGATGAACAAAGGAATTACAAGGTGTTATGTTCATGTGCCAACTTCACACAAATAAATGCAAACATTGTGTACTGAAAATATTCATTAATAAAAAAGTATAAAAATGCCTACATAGAAAAAGGAGTTAAGGGAAGGAAGCAGATGGGGAGAGGAATAAAGGGCCAAAAAATAAGCAAGGGATTTTATATACACACACATATATGTATGTATATAAATTTCTCAAAGAGATTGTAACTATTAAGGATCATAACCATAAAAAATTAAATATGAAACAAAAATAAGCAGTCTAAACTATATAATAAAAATAAAGATGTAAACCATACTTAGATGAAGCAAGCAACAAAGTCCTAATGATATCCTCCCAGTTTAAGTTAAGTTTGATTTGGTGATATGAAATTTTGGGAGGAAAAAAGGAGGCTGGAGTTAAGTGTGATGATGACAAAACTCAATTACTTATTCTCATAGGATGCACATTCCAGTTATTATGAAGGACCAAATGATCATGACAGCCTCCTGAATAAATTTTCAAATTTTTGCATGTTCTTATGTATTTAAATTAAATCCTACTTCATTGATCATATCAATGAAAATTTTAAAGTTAAGAAAATAGTTCTAAAAATAGAAAGATATCTTTTATTTCTTGTGAATCAAGCATTTTTCAATCAATAGTCGTACCATATGAAAGTTCACTGAGGGGCTGGGGATTTAGCTCAGTGGCATAAACACCTGCCTGGCAAGTGTGAAGTCATGAGTTCAATCCCTGGTACTGCAAAAAACAAAACAAAACAAAACAAAAACGAAGTTCACTGAAGTAAATCAGACCTAGAGTACTTTATAATTTGTATTTTTTGAAGATTTTAATATATTGTTTTAATAAATGTACAATTTTAAAAACAAATTTAATTAATTGACAGTTTTCCATAAAGCTATCATGTGTAATCAGCCCATAGTTTTGGATATTTGTGTATGTGACATTTGGCATTGCCAAGACTTTGGGAATGTGATCAAAAGTCACATTTTACAAGCTATTATACTGTCAAAGGAGGCTGAAATGAAATATCAACTTGCAAGAACAAAAGTGAAGGTCACTCCAGGGAAGAGGGTATAACATGGGGTCTTTCAGGAGCTATAATTAGAACTGAGCTAGAAATCTTCAGGTTACAATTTAACTAGCTATTAAAAATAAAATAAAATAGCAATCCACAAATGAAAGCAGAAAATATCTTTTAAATGTATTCATTTATAAATTGAATGTTTAGAAATCATTCATTAAAAAGGCTTTCCAGAAATTCACACACCACTGTGTAGATACAGACACATTTTAATCTGTCTGTGAAATATAAATGAGCAATAACTTCCCATAAATTTCTTCAGAATGCATGTTCATTTTTCTGTAAATAATAAAGTGAATAAAAGTAAATAATTAACACATTTCTCCACCTGCTAATTTCAGAATTCATGAAACTGGAAGTGAACTAAATTTTACAGTGTTAGCACCGCTAACTGCCTCCTGCTGTTGGAGCTTCTAAGCAAGACTGAGAGCTTTCTCTGCCAGCATCTCCATGGACCACAGCACAAACTGTCTGAAAGACTGCATTTTTCACATTTAAACTAACTGATAGGTCTGATTTTTAAACCATTATTACTAAACCTGGAAAAAATTCTGTTTTGAAAACCAACATTTCTAACAAAAAGGTAAAGCATATGGACACTTTTCAATTATCTTTTCATGTGATTGATGCCTACTGTATATCATTAAATAATAAAATAGGTTCTTAGAAGATGAGCAGGTAGCCACTAGATCACAGGTAAAGTGATCGGTAGAATGTGGCGATGGATATCATCGTTAGTCTTTGCTGCACCCCTAGATATGGCTGATTAGCAAACAAAGCATTCTCAGCTGAGAAAACCCTAAGTGACCCTGACAACATATACTATGATGATCAGTCAGTGCTAATTAACATCTGTGATGAGCCGCGATCCCACAAGTGCTGGGAGTAATGGTAGTAATGTGAGCATTACATTCACAGAGAAATATTTGTTTTATTCCTTTGACTTTCTCCTCATATATGACATCTATTTTCATTATGTTTATAAATGGCATTTCTCAAATCTTGTAGAATAATATATATGTATGTGTAAATATGTATCTACATCTGTGTGTATGTACATATACATATACACACATGAAATATATATTATTCTGAAATTCAGAATGCAGATTTTTTTCTCCTTATTTGCATCATTGCCCTGGCTCCTGCCGCCTTCCAATCCTAGGGTTCAGAAGACCTGAATGCGGGTGTGGTTTCCTTTCCCCAGCTCTTCCTGCGGCCACTGCCTTTGTTTCACAGCAGCTTCTGGCAGGAGCAGTAACACCATTGCTGATTGTCACCCTCCCTGCACTCTCCCCATTTTTCTTGGGTAAATGCTGCTCAAAGTTTCAGATTAGATGGATACAGATTTCATTTTTGTCAGATGTGATTCTTAACCAGAGGCAGATATGCCTCTCTAATGGGACATTTTAAAATTCAATGAAGTATTTTCAGTTGACTCAGTGAGTGGAAAATGTAGATGGGAGGCCGGGTTGAAGCAGCGCTGGCCTCTTCTGCACAAGTAACACCTCAGTCCTAAGTGGTGGTAACTGGGCTTGTGGAAGCCTTGAAAACTGGGCAGACTTCTCTAGGAGAGGACCACCATTTATCAGAACTCTCTGGCTTTAGGACATCACCATGCATTTAATGTGATGTCCTCTGGTTCCTGGCACACAGCACTTTCAGATGCTTGTCAGAGAACTATGGATCAAAATGGATTTCCCATGACTTGTCTTGGCTGCTCCATGGTGTTCTCTGAAAACTTCAGAGAACACTTTCCCTTGAATTTGACTTTTAACTGACAGTAGGAATAATAGAGTAACAGCGGTTTGCCCCTTACATTCAGAAAATGGGCATTGAGTGAGCACTGATTTTGAGCCAGCCAATTTTTTTTAACTATTGAGAAAATCAGTGATAAAGTAGATGATTTTTGAGACTAGTTTTTCTGCATACTTCTTGATTCTTCAGCAACTTAATGATTTGAAATCACTGCACGGCCTTCACCAGTGCTCCAGGAGTTTTAGAGGCTTTTCCTGTCTGCTCACAGACATCACATGCTTTTTCCTGTCATGGAATGTCATAGTGACCAGTTTTTAAAAGAACTTCATCACTACATCTCTTCATGTGGTGAAAACAATCTACCATATCTTGCTATGTTAAAGCCAACATTTGCTCAGACATTTAAAATGCTAGAATAATTATATTTTCTTAGGTTTTTCTTTGCTTGTTTACATTATTCCAGTAAAAAGGGGAGAAATAAGTTTGGTTCTGTCCTGAAGTATTGACTATTGCTCTGTTAATGGGCCTTCACACTTGTGAGGTTAATAAATGCATCCAGGCAAGACCCTCAATGAATTGTGTTGCCTCATGGGCTATGCAAAGCTTTCCTCAGTTTAGAAAAGTATAACTGTATGTCATTGTGATTTCAAGGGAGTTTCTGGATTAGTTAAACTTAAATTACCAGCTACCCCTCTCCTCTTTATCGCCTGGGATTTAAAGCCAAACAGATTGTGTATGAATTACAATGGTTATGTTGCCTTTGTGATTTTAAATATATAATTCAGTCTGTGACTCTGTTCACTTGTGTAAAAAAATGAAAATAATAGTTCAATAGCTGAAACAAAATGGAGAATGTTCCCGGCTTTGAGTTGTAACCAAGTCAAAACTTTATAGAAAATATAACTTTGTGTATTCACCTCTGACATTGGGCTTACCTCTTAAGAATGTCAATTTCACATAGGAATAATTATAAGATCCCTCAAAGCCCTAACTACATATAATTTCATAAGTATATTAGTATTTTACTTGATGCATATTTTAGATTAAGCCTTGGACTGCTCACTACCTATTAACTAATTTTCTCTCTCTTTCCCTCTCTCTCTCCTTCTATGAAGTTTCATAATAATGTTTTCTTAGTGTAAGTAAATTCAGTCTGAGATATTTTCTTTTCATTTATTTATTTTATTGCACATTGGCATTTTTATATTGCATAGTGCAGTGAATATATCTGATTACTGAGTTTTGTACATGTCAAAATTTCCAATAGAAGAAATGTCAAATACTCTCATCACAAAAATGTTAAATATTTTGGATAATATGTTAAATATCCTTAATTATTCCACACTACATATAAATAATAATTACACCACCCTTAAATACCATGAAGCACATAATGCCCATTCTTGGTTTTTTCACTGATCATTGCTAAGTACTTTCAAGAAACATGACTGGCAGTGTGTTACAGTACCTGAGTCAGCTTCTTCCTTGTGTATACTCTGCTTCGCAGCTTCCTGTGTCTGAAACATGGCTCTGTTTTCTACTAGATCTATGCACTTAAGCAAGTCATGTAATCTTTCTGTGCCTCGTTTTCCTTCTCTAAAATGTACAACAGTGATTGTGACTAACTGATAGCTTTGTAAGAATTAAACCTGGAGTGTTTGGAAGTGTTTCTGATGCTCATCATGTTCTAATGCTACTGCATCTTGTGATCTTAGAGTTATGCACAGATGATGCCTTGGAAATCTATAGTGTTCACAAATATTGTTCTCAAAGTTCCTAATTTGGTTTCTGTTAGGTGTTAACAAAGAGCATCAGAAGTAGAGGTAAAAATATATGTATGTTATGTTGATGTGTCAAAATTCCAGTGGAGGGCAGGGGATTTAGCTCAGTGGCATAAGCACCTGCCTGGCAAGTGCAAGGTCATGAGTTCGATCCCTGGTACCGCAAAATATATATATTTGAGCCAGGCACAGTGGCTCATGCCTGTAATCCCAGCACTCGGGAGGCTGAGTGAGGCAGGAGGATCGTTGTGAGCTCGAGACCAGCCTGGGCTACAAAATGAGCTCAAGGCCAGTCTGGACTGCATAGCGAGACCCTGTCTCAAAAAGACAAGAAAAAAAAATTCCATTGGAAGCATGTTATTTCAAGCAACTAACAATTACATCTATGTAAGGAGTTCAGGAAGAAAGACAGAGATAAAAGTTGAGAGAGAGACAGAGTAAGCAAAAGACAGAGAAAGCAAGCAAAAAAGGAGAGAGAGGAAGGAAGGAAGGAAGGAAGGAAGGAAGGAAGGAAGGAAGGAAGAAAGAAAGGAAGGAAGGAAGGAAAAAAGGAAGGAAAAAAGAGAAAGGATGCAGGGAAGGGGGAAAAGGAAGAGGAAAGGGACATTGGTTTTTCTTCCTTCTCCTTCCATCCCCCTTCCTTAATTCCACACTTTTTCACAAGTCTGAATTTGTCTCACTGCTGAGTGTTGGATGGCTTTTCTATCACTCAGTTTAGCCAGTTTCTGATAGCAGATAATGACATCATCTCCATTTAAAAATGACACAGACTTAGTATTGTCTATGCTCAACAAAATAGTTATATTTTTCCCAATGCCTGACTGTATCATCCTTCAGTTTTTAAGAGTATAGTTTCTATTTACCCACTCATTCATTCTTTGTATTGCTCAACAAAAGAAAAAATAGAAGCATAAGAAAAGGAAGAGAAACAAATAGCAGGAGAAGTTGGACAATGTTTCCTCAGGTTTTTACCTTGCTTTTGCCTTCATTGAGTTTTAGGGTTCAGTGACTAGAAGTCATTGGCCCAGATTTTCCATTTATTCTATCAAAAATGCATTGAATAATTTCTCTTTCTCATTCGGCCTAGATGCAGGGCAGTGGAGGAGCTGCAAGGTTGATGCCCGCAGACGTGGCGACAGTGGAGCGGGGGCCTGACACACTAAGCTGGACTCAAACAGAGCATTTGGGATTTAATGCCTAGGGAGAAAACCAGTTTGGAGAGATTAAATTGCTGTTAAGTTTCAGCAAAAGAACGCAATTCAGCCAATTTAGGCAAATGCTTTAAGTTATGCTGTCTTTAGAGCTTGTTTCTAGCAAAACAGTGGATCACATGGGTTGACTTTTTGATACATCAACAGTTAATACCTATCATGTTGTGCCTTATTGGATTTTAATAGGTGTAATAATATAAACAAATTTTTTATGGAAAATGAGATAATATAGTAACCATTGTTCATCTTCGGTTATTTGATTCAGAATGCCTTGTAATACTTCCATTCTCTTGAGTGGTTTTATTCTATTTTGTTATGTTTGACATTATTGTGTGTAAAGCTAAGCTCAACTATTTCAAAGAAAGAGACATTATAATAGCTACTGTTAATATCCAATTGTCTTGTTGTGAAGTGCTGTGTTGCTTACATTGTTCTGTTCTGATCTGCTTAGATCTGTCTTCTTTTGTTTTATTCTCTTTAAAATAAAAAAGTGCAAAAAACAGTTAATACCATTTCTTTCAGCACTACTTTTTCTTTTATTGCACTAGGCCTGAGTTAGATAGAGATAATTAGTAGACAAAGCAGTCACTTGAGTAAAAACTAGAAAGGAAAATTTCAAGTGCATGAGTAAGGACTATTTTAGTTTACAAATGACAAAATCCAGCTGTAACTGGTGTAGGCAAAAGAAGAACTTACTAGATCATTGGCTTAGCACTAGAAAACTCCCATTTGTTTGCCATCTTAATCCACTCCTGCCTCTTTGTACCTGTCCTCAGAATGCTGTCCCATAGGACTCCATCAGGGGGATCTCTTGTTCTTGGGGCTGTTGTTTTGGCCCTGGCTAGCGATTACAAGGATGAACAGGGTGCAGTGATAGTACCTGCTTCTGACATTGCTTAGTTTTAGCTTCACTTCTTCTTGAAGGGCGTGGTTACATTTCTAAAACGTCCTGTATGGAATTTCTGCTTGGCCTTCTGGTTATATTTTCCTCCACCAGCTGTTGTTAGCTTAGGAAAGGTGATGACTTTCCATGCCTACTGCCTGATGTTTTGGGTTGTCCTCTTTGCAAAGAAATGTTTGATTGGTTAAAATTCCTTTAATTATCCAACTCTAAGGAACCATGTCTTTCTTTCCTCTTTGGATGTGGACTGATGTTATGTTTTAGTTAGATCTGAACAGCAAAACTATGAAATGTCAAGGATGGAATTGTGCTTGGGAATGATTAGAGCCAAAGACCAAAAGCAACTGAGAATTATTTCTCTGAGTTGTATGTTTCTCTCTCGGCTATGCTGGCTTAATTATTTCTCTTTGAAATGTGGAAGTGTTTCATTGAGCTAATGATTGAAATCATGATAAAAGCAGTGTTCAGAGAAAGGGACACTTGCAAAAGACAATAGAGAAAGCATATGGAATAAAAGACAACCAATGTATCAGGAATGTACCTTTTATTTCTACTTAGAGAATAGACAAGAATAGACATTCTTCATTTAATGACCTATGTCTTTAACATATGTTTGGACCCGCCACTTGGACTTATTGCTGGTATTTGAAACTACAATGCAAGAACATGAATTCTTTCAATCTAAATTGGGAACTTATGGTGGCTTCTTCTACCATACAATACGTAACTTTTGCTGATTATAATGTTCAGTACAAATCTGCAGTTTTATGTCCTGTTCTATGTTATAGGATTGCATGTAAGAGTTATGCAAATAAAAGCAAATTGGAGTTGCTTGTGGCAATTTCTTTGTTCTGAATATACTATGATATAAAATTCCTCATTTAACAACCAATTCATTTAATAGCATGAACACTGGAAAAGAACTCTGTCATTAAATGAGGAACATCTATAATCATAATAAATAAGCTTTATTAAGAGGCATAGCATTTTCTGGGACAGGTATATCATACTTTCAATTCCAGAGCTAGTGCATAGTATCTGTGTACTTGTGCATAATGTGCACAAATGCACACAAGCAGACACACACACACACACACACCAATGAAGTCTGTCATTATGGAAACCAATCCAGAATTTGCATTCTCATGTGAATCAAGTAAATATAAATATTTCATATCATGATGTGATTTTCTGTCTCCTCTAAAATAAATAATCGGGCCGGGGATTTAGCTCAGTGGTATAAGTGCCTGTGTGGTTGGCATGAGGTTGTGAGTTCAATTCCTGGTACCAAAAATAAATAAATAAATAAATAAATAAATAAATAAAATAATTAATAGACTGTTATCCTTATCCACTTCACTGCTACATCTATTTTAATGGCAAATGTATGATAGAAAAAAAATCTATCTCAATATATAGCAGTGAACATCAGAAGTGAGAAACAGTAATATCAAAGTCCAGCCAATAGAAGATATTACTCTCTTTTTCCCTGATAGCTATTAGAGAAGCAAATATTTTAGCCAATGCATAGTAGAGTTATACTTTCTCAAAATCTTTGGAAACATAAACAGTTTCAGAACCACACATTTATCCTCCATCCTCACCTGGAGAAGGCCACATTCTACATTTCCTTGCTGGCTATGCTTGCAAGAACTTGCACTGCGATTATGACTATTGTAGCAAGAATGACCCCTGCTTGATGAAACTCCAAGAATCTGCCACAGTCACATGCTGGAAAACAGTCTCCAGAGTCCAGGGACTAATCATACTGTGAAGGGTAAATTGATTCTTCTTGTTCAGGAGGCCACACAGAGAAGAAGATGCAATATTTGCTTTCTACAAAACAGTAAAAAAAGAGAAAGCATCCCACAAATCTAATACTATTTAGATTGAAAGAATAAAATCTTTATGGTAGCACAAAAAGAAACCTTTGTTAGCATAGATCTGCATTCCAAATCAGCAGAAAAGTGGTGTATTCCCTTTGTGATCACTCCCTGCTTCCAGGATGGTCTAGACTGCTATACTAAAAATGTAAAACAGTAAGTAGTGGCGTGTGCTAGTCCTTCAGATGAGATCTTTTTGTACACATTTCTTTTATTCCCAACAATAGATCTAGAGTTTTATATTGTTCTGTCTATTTTCCATATGAAAAGACCAAGGCTCAGTAAATTAAGCAAATGGTCATATTCAAACAGATAGTAGAGTGGTCGAGGTGAATTTGCCTAATCTTTCTTAGTACAGATTCTCTGTACTGCTTGATAGTTGTCCTAAATAAGGTTCACACAGTGTGTTTCAAAAATGTGTTAGCTGAGCAGGCTATCTAACAGGAAGTGATGCATTATCTTGGTACATTTACTACAATCCTGTTTAATCTTCTTTATTTATGAGGTTTAAATATTTTTTTTCTAAATCACTAAGAGTGTACCCATCTCTCTGTGTCATTGTGATAGTGCCTTAGAGTCTGATCAGAATGCCAATCCATTAATCTATAAAGAAAAAAAGGTAAAACTTCACATGATCTGGAAGACACACTGTATCAGTCAGGGTTTCCTAGAGAAACAGATATAACACAAAATACACAAATCTATAAGAAATTAAGAGATTAGCTTTTGATAGGCAGCCACAGAGTTGGATGAGGGCATGTGCGGAGGGTGTCTGCACCCTGGAGGCTGAAGGGTCCAGCCCAAGGTCTGGCACCCACTGCAGTGTCCTGTGGAAGTCTGTACCAGGATTCCTGTGGGTCTGTGATTGAAGGTTGAAGAGTCCACTCAAGAAGGCTGGACAGTCTATGCTGGCAGGTCGAAGAGTCCCAGGTGGAAGCCAAACAGTTTGCACCAGAAAACAGAAGACAACATCCAAGCTGAAGGTGACAGCTGCAGCTCTTCTGAAGAACCAGCAATCAGTCCACCTCCACCCTCATTTCCTTTTTTATTGTGTGCAGGGCACCTACCCTAGAAGGATGGGGATCCTTTACACCCACACCATCTCTGTGCCCTCTTCTTGCACAGGCTGAGGATGTTTACAAAGTAAGGACCTTGGCCCCACTTGCTTAAACCTCTAAACTTCTCAAGTTGACGCAATGCACCAACCATTACACACACACAAATAACAAGCAGAACATAGCTGTTGACCATGAAATTAGAATAAAAAGAATAATAATGAAATTGGAATGTTTATTCCTAATAGTGAATGAAAATGTTTTCTTCATAGTGCTGAGCATTCCATAGGGACCACAGTTGTAGAAGCCTGTTTTATAGATTTGATTAATATTCATTTAATTGACTTTGTTAAAAAGTTTGTATACTTAAGCAGTTTCCTATTTTGGAATTGTTTTATAGTTAACTGTGTTTACATATTCTATCAAAAAGTTAGAAAATAATTTAGTGTCTCAAAAGTTAAGCAATTAAATATTCTCTACTTTTTTGGTGTACACATTAATATTTAAAGTGTTAAGTACAAATTTAATAGAAAAATACATAGGAAGATAAGTGAAAAACAAATAGCCCCACTCGCACTTGTAAAGATAATACAATGTTTTAGTCTCCATACACCTTAAAGTTTTTTTTTTTTAAAAAGAAGAATGAGGCCAATAAAGATTTGTTTTGGGGCTGGGGGTTTAGCTCAGTGGCTTAAGTGCCTGCCTGGCAAGCGCAAGGTCGTGAGTTCCATACCCAGTACCAAAAAAAAAAAAAAAAAATGTGGAAAGCTGAGGAGTAGGCATAGGCATGCTTCATGTGTGCTCAGATGGGTTTAGGTAGAATGTTGGCTCATCTCAATGACCCTTTGTGCAGTCTCCCTTCCTGACTCAGCCTCCAAAGTTGACTCTGCTGTCACCATTGTGAATGAGATGTACATTTACATGGCATCCTCGTGTGCAGACCCTGAACGTACATACGTGGCAGATCTTATGGATGTGTGGTGAACTTTTTTTTTTTCCTCACTGGCATTGGATTTGGTAAAAGACGACTTGTTGCAGGACAACCCAGCTTTAGGTGTTGCATATACCAATGTTTTAACATGGACCTGAAATTTTATTATGAAGTGATTGCAGGAAAGGCTTGAGGATGTAAATTAATTAAGAATATAATTAAGAAGGGAATTCTTGTAATACTTCCAGAGAGATACTATGGTAGCCCAGGCTGAATTATAAGTGACAAGATTATGGATGCAAAGCTAGAGATGAAACAACTTTCTGACAAATTAGATGTGGGTAAAATGATGAGATGATTTATGAAAAAATTAATAACAGTCCTGAGCAAAATAAATGTTAGGATTGTCATTCACTTCTGAAGACCAATAAACATGTATGTAAGCTGATACACTTAATTATACAGTTAAAGAAGAAAGTCTGGTATTATTTTGAAAGCATCTATTAGGTGTTTTTGAATAGTTATAGAAAATTATCAGATACATATAAAATCCAAATGCAGATATTGAACAGAAATATGTAACAAAAGATGAGAGCTTGCGATTCCAGGAAAGTGAAATAAATAACCTATGTATTGAATGTATGTAGAGAAGAAAATCGTGAGTGTATGATGGAAAAATCCAATAATCATTTGAAATGAATGTTTCAGTAGGTAGAAAACCTGTTGTAGAGAGGCAAGATAGAGGAAAAATAGAATTAGCAGATATGAAGAGCTTCTTCAAGGAAATTTTCTACAAAAAAAGAATAAAGGAGGATTAGTAGTTTGAGGAAACAGAAAAATGAATTAGAGACATTGTAGCGCATGTTTGCTCATGTGAATGATCCACTGGGGAGGGAAGAAGGAAATGGAGGGATGAGTGAATGGATGAAGTGGCAGAGAATATATTAAAGACACTGGAAAAATTACTGAGATATCCTTGAATGGCTATGAAAAGACAGGATTTGGTGGATCAGTAAAGACATTAAATCTTCAGAGAAATGCTTGCAGATAAATCCAATGTCATGAAGGAAGGATTATATGTTATGATTATGTTAGATTTATCCTAAGAACTCAACATAAGGTAATAAATCTGTGTGACACATTTAATACAATGGTGATTAAAAGTTAACAGGGATTTGACAACATTTGGCACAAAGAGATGTAATAATTGAGACCTAAATCCCACATATCTATAAATGCAGTCTTTAAAACATAATTAGTTAAGCAAAGATAATACCAATCTATATTAAGGTTGACATCAAACCCAGTGACTTGTGTCCTTATAGACAGAACCTGTGAAAACACAAAGACATAGAGGAGAACCACAAAGTAGAAGATCATATGATGGCAGAGACCAAAACCAAAGTGATGTAGATATAATTTCCAAATTGTCAAGGTGTCTGTGAAGCCTCTAGAAGCTACAAATAGGCTCTTCCAGAAGATTTCTTGCTTCAGAGACAGGGTGGTCCTGTTCACGCTTCAAATGAGGCTTCTGGTCT
This sequence comes from Hydrochoerus hydrochaeris, assembly GCA_004027455.1. Taxonomy (NCBI): domain Eukaryota; kingdom Metazoa; phylum Chordata; class Mammalia; order Rodentia; family Hydrochaeridae; genus Hydrochoerus; species Hydrochoerus hydrochaeris. Next base: position 64,868 of record PVLA01007792.1, read on the forward strand.
CCAGACATTTGAGAAAATAAACATTTGAAACCATTGGACTGATATATCGTGTTATGACTCCTCAAGAATGCTTGTTCTTATAAAATGGAATTTGTTTCAATATAAAAGGAAGGGTTTTTTTCCTCAAAATAATCTTGAAACATTAATCAACTGCAAAAACACTGTTCAACTGAATGCAACCAAACACCAAAGGTCATATGTCATATGGCTTTTACATCAACTATCTATGATAGTTAAGTCCATAGACAGAAGTCAGATTGGAGGTTTCCAGGGAGTAGAGATAGAAAAATGAGAAGTAACTACTTAGTGGGCACAGAGCTTTCTAAGAGGATTAGGAAAACATTTGGAATAGATGGATCTGTTGTTTGCACAGAAAACTGAGAATGTGGTGAAAGCCAGTGCATCATACAGGTTACTGCTTGATTGACATTGTATATATTATATTTCAATAAAAATAAAAGTGTAGGATTGCACAATCATAAAGACTTTAGGAGAAGTAAAATAATCCCAGGAAAATATAGTTGGTTAGATGGGTTACTAGCTTTATGCTGATTAGTTTTTGCCTGTTTCTTGATATTCTCTATATAATCATATTTTCTCAATTTTTAAATAGGATACATATAAAGCATTTTATTAAAAATGTGTGGTTGATAAAAGATATTACAAGCTACCTCAAAATTTTATAAACATCTAGGAAGAGCTATTACTCCTAAATGTATAGTTACCAAATACCATCTTTAAATTTTCATTGAATAGGTCAAAATTCAGTGTGAGTAGCATAGATTGCCAGTCTTCCACTGAGAATCTCTGAAGCCTGGGATAAGCTATCATTCTAGGTTTTATACAGAAGTTTTCCAGAGATAAATCCAAGTTCTTTGTCGGATCTTGATCATGTTAATAACAGAGATATTGTCTACATTTGTTTCAGTTTAGGAATTTATGTGTGTGAATTCATTTTGACTGAATATTAGACTTCTCAAATTATTTAAGAGAATAAAACAAAATATTTCCTATTATTCTATTAATTGTACACTATAGTTTTTATACCTATTGTGTTTTATTTAGCTAGCATGTATTATAGCTGAAAGTGGCTCAGTTATACCTCCCTTTGTGGTTTGTGGAATGGATGCTGAGAGATGGAAGTGGCCTCTCCAAATTCCAGTGACAGATCATTGGGTTTCAGCCTTCATAGCAAATACAGTTGCTCTTGAATAATATTTCTTCTAGATAATGGGTATGGCATGCACCCAACTTCAACTACTGGGCTTAAACCAGAAGCAGATGACCTGATGCTTTGTTGTATCTATTTTAAGATAAATATAAGTTTCTGGGTGGATGAGAAAATATGTCTAAACTTTGACATATAAGATATTTTACATGTTTTGGAAAAGGAAGATAAAACTCACTACAATTAACTGAAGATTGTTTTTGAGTTGAAATATTACAATGAATGGCCACATGCAATATATTTCTATTTTGCTAAAGCTTCTTATACTAGTAGACATTTTCATAATCAGAGTATCACCTATTGCTTTTTTTATAAGTAATGCATCATAGATGAAAACTACCAGGATACATACATCATGTGGTTTAAAAGAATCTTACCACATGTCAAAGGAAAGCCAGCAAAGCAAAAATAATCAAGACAAATAACCATTCCACTATTATAGAATGACATCAGGTTATAATTCTTCAAAAAAAAAAAAGCTTGTTTATTGGCTCCATTCTGAAGTGAGTCTAGGTAAGAAAGATATTGACCTGCCATCTGAGATCGTCTGCCTTAAAACATATGTGTCCTTGCAGAGGTACCCTTTCTGTATCTCTCACTAATGAGCATTGATAAATTCATCAGAAAACCATTAGATCTTTTAATCTGTGACCCCATGTTTAGGAGTAGAGTTGCTAAAATGATTCAATGAATTAAATATTGAAAGTATTAAGAATAAAGCATGTATGAAGGAAATGTTAGCTAGTTTTATTTTATCTTTAGTTTCTTGAATCACATATTTAAGATCTACAACATATTAAGAATTATATAAATAGATTAAAAGTTGACTAAGATGAAATAAATTAGTACATACTAATTTTTCTTTTTGTTTCAAAAGTAGCCCAAATCTGTTCATTTAAGATACATTCCAAATAATTCTAAATTCTAAGTAAATTTAATTGTATTACCTATAGTCTTCATGATACACTTTAGATCTTAGATTGTGGAACCTATATATCTATTATTTTGCTTCTTCTGAACTACATTCCTCTTATCCAGTACACCATACCTGTGCCTCTTGGTATTTCCACTTTTTTTTTGGTTCCGGGGATTGAACTCATGACCTCACATTTGCCAAGCAGGCTCTTATGCCGCTGAGCTAAACCTCCAGTCCCTGTGTTTGCACTTTTTAAAATGGTTTCCTCATACAAATGAAATTATATGTTTATTTCCTGTATCTGGTTTATTTCACATAGTGCCATGCACTCCAGTTCTATCTGTGTTGTGTTAGCTCTTTTCCAGATTAAATTACAAAAAATTATCTAGTGCTCCATAATCTGTGAAAAACAATAGTCTTCATGCTTGGGTCTGCCATTCAAAATTACCAAAGATATAACCTCACTTTGTTTTGGTGAATTATCTTTCATAACTTAATTATGAGACGTCAGCTCATTAGCCCTGTGGTTTTTGCAAGAATTCAGAAAGATGTAGTCTCTGCCCATTGTCAGTGTTCCTTCTGCCTGTACACAGGTCTGGTCCCTGTGGTCCATCCTGCCATCACTGCTTATGAAATCTGAGCCATTATCTCCATTGGAATGAAGGGCCAATCAGCCTTTTTCTGGCATCCTTAGGTAAAAGCATTCTCTTTTGTTGGTTTCTTACAGTATTTGTCATTCGATTAGTTATTTTATGCCAATATTTCCTTAAAAGTTTTTAATCATTTTATTCTATCACCCAACTATGTTTTAAAGCATCTGAGTAGAGACTAATCATTAAATTTTTCTATTTTACCACTTCTACAGGAGTATACACACACAATCAACTAATATTTCTTGATTAGAAAACTGATGCATTACTCTTAAACTGATACATATGATAGGAAAACATGTTTGGCATGAAGCCTAATTGGTGAGCTGTCCACCACATGGCTCCTTAAATCTCTGCTCCCTGTTCTGTGAAAATCTTTGGTCACTTCTGATATTCCTCTTTCTTCTAATCGTGTTTCTTGTAGAGAGTGATTTTATCCATCACTTTTGTCACCCAAACATGCAACATAATCTCCCCTGTCCTCATCCGTACATCACGATTTGATCCCATTTCTAAGTGGAAGCCACCGGAAGGCATTCTACCTAGTTCACACAAGTACACACCCACAGTTTTTCCCAAAGAAACTCTCCACTACTGCAGACCTGGGAAGAGCTTTGCTTTTCTTCATTTACAAAATTAGCTAAGTCTTGTTGCTTGAGAAAAATGAGGTATTGGGATCTTTGTGGAAGCTAACTGGAGAGACTCATAATCCAGTGGAAAAGTATAGGAGAATACCTGAAAATGACATTAACTGCTAAAATATAGCAGCATAGAAGAAGGGAGAACACAGAATCTATCTTTCCTGCGTTTGGTGGACTATGAGAAACAGTGCCTTCGCAGAGTCTGCCTGGAGGGTGCACCTCAAACCCAAGCAGCGGTGTGGGTTTTCTTAATATGGGACGCCCAATTATTTGTGAACAATTTTATATTTGTTTCTGTCCTTCTTTCCTGCTCTTACTTACTTGTGATTACATACCTAAAAGCCCCAGCATGATACACATGTCTCAAGCTTGTTTCAAAAGAACCTGTTCAAGACTTTCTAGTTTATGACGACTTTACCGAGACATGAAACGGAAAGATGAAAATAAGTAACTTTAGTGGAAAATTCACAACACCACAGATTGCCTCGTGCATTTAGGCACCTGAAAGCTGACATCAGCTCTGTACAATACTGTTACACCTTACAGATGAAGCTTGTGAGTCCCAGTGAATCACAGAAATGTCTACAAAGTCCCTTGACCTGACTCTGTGACTCAGCAACTCTTGACATGCTGCACGGAAAACGCCTCCAAAACTGGAAAGACAAAACTTTCTTCTGTCGTGTATATATCATCGTTGATGCTAGTCTTTCACACACTGTCTTTAATTTTTTCCATTGAGGCAGATCTCATGGATTAATCTAGTTTCTAGAGATCTGTGAAGCATTATTGTAGACTACATTTTACAGCCTAAACTTGCTCAAGTATCAGTTATTGGTTGGCTATGTAGAATAAGTGGAATCATCCCCCATAGCCCAAAGGGCACAGAAATATATTTTGCCTACTGAAAAGGCTTGTCTAAATATGTTACAGGGGATCTAATGACTTGAAACACTTTGGATGTGATCTGGCTCACAATTTAAAAGTTACCACTTCTCTTTCACACAGTCAAAAACTTTCTAAATTGTCATAGGCACACTTACCTATTTATGGAAGATCTCTGGGGAAAATTGCTTCAAAGCTTTCTCAGTAGCAAATTCAGGGTCTAATAACCTTTCCAGTCAGTTTTTCCTGAAGTTGAAACTGAATTGCTATGACAATAAAAACTCATTTTTCTTTAGTATCACTCTGGGACAAAGCATAAACTTGAAAAGCATTATAATAGATTATCTGGCAGATGAATTTCAAAAATACCAATAGTAATAGACTTATAATTTAATAATAAAACCAAGAAAAATAAGTACTTGAGGTGATGGCTTGCAAAATGCTGCTAATTGGAGCCAAAGCCTCCAAAGGCTCTCAGCACAGTGGGAACTTCAAAATCAAGGAATACAGTGGAAAACCCAAGCATTCAGGGCTGGACTGCATGAAGTCCCTGCTCTGGGCCAGAGACAGAAGGTCACAGATAGTGAATCAATCGCCTGTCCAGATCCCTCTGCTATTCGAATATAGCAACATTTTTTCAAAACTCGTATTATGGTTGACGCACTGTGCCAACTTGAGAAGTTTAGAATTTTAACTCAGAGACCCAACAGGGAGCCAGAATCCTTACTTTGTAAATATCCTCATCCTGTGCAAGAGGAGGGCACAGAGATTTTGTGAGTGCTACACCTGCCCTGGAGAAAAGGGCTGGCCTGTGTATAATATAGGGGAGAAAAAAGTCTTGCTCTTCCTCATTTCACTCTGGCTGCTACCTTGAAGTGTTGACCCTGTGCCATGAGCTACTCTGCCTCAGAGGCAGCTGAGTGTAGCCTGAAACGTCCACAAACAGTGAGCTAAATAAACCTTTCCTTCCCTCACTTCTGGTGTTGAGTGTTTTGTCCTTGCAATGAGAGAAAAGTAACCAAAGCAACATGTTTCCCAGCAAGCTCATAGTGAAGTAACCCATGATGATTATCCTGTCAGCAACCCAAAAGTAAGAAAGGGACTAGGAGAAAAGAAAGTTGGGCAACAAGAGTATCAGAGCCATTTTTATATTTCTATGATATTTTGCATTCTAGACATGAAGGGGCCAGGGCAAACACTATTGGTCCCCTGGGAAATAGGTACTTCTTCTTTTTCTGAAAAAGTATCTGAATTATTTTCAAGCAATTGTTTCACGATGAGGAGGCATGTGCTTCAAGTGAAGCTGTCCTTGTTGAGCCACATGGTGAATTTAGATTAATCTACACCATCTATCTCTATTCTCCTCTCCTTCACAGCAGGAGGGCTGGAGACAGGCTTGAGATCCAGTTTGGGCCATTAATACAATAAATGGAAACTCTTAGAAACACCTCTTAAAAAGCAGTTGAAGGAAAAACTCTTGCTTTCATTTTTTATCCCAGGATTTAGATTTATTAGATTTATTGGAAGTGCCCCGGCATTTATGGTCATGAGAACACAAACTTGAAAGTTATGCCTAGAAGATGAGTAAGAGTAAAAATATGCAATCTATTTTCTAGGTTTATGAGTTAATGACCCTGGGATCAGCTGAGCTCTATGTTACATGCCAGCTAACTAACACATGACTGCAGTAAATAGAGCTAATTGTAGAGAAGACTATTTCCTGTTCTTTCTTCTTTGCTATGGTCCATAACTTAAATATGTCCCAAAGGCCCATGTAGGTGGGACTAATGGGTGGTGGTACAACTTTCAGGTGGTGTAGTAGAACCTAAGTCACCTGGGTGCCCTTGAAAGAGATGTCAGGACCCTGCTCCTTCCTCATACTCTGCTTCAGAGGCATCAAAGCTGAGCAAATTTGACCCACAGCGTGTATCTCACTATGATGGCCTACACAGAAGACCTCCAAATGGAACCACAGACAGAACCTTCTGAAACCATGAGGCAAAAGGATCTCTCCTGCCTACAAATTTATTTTTTCAGGCATTTTTTACAGTGACATAATGCCAGCTAACACAGTCTCATCTTTCTTCCTTTCTTCTCCCACCTTCTCCCTCTCTTCTTTCTTTCTTTTCTTCCTTATTTCAGTATTAGTTCCAATGACAAAACAAGGAATGGCAGCATTCTGCATTAGCTTGTCCACCTGAAAATCAACTTTGTAAGCATGAATGCACAGATGTGTGGTAACAAGGGCAATGACAACTGAAAATTAGCCAATAGCTAAGTATCAGTGGAGTAGAAAATAGCTGAAAGAAAGTTCCATTTATATGAGATTAATATCCACTGACTAGGGAGACATGACAGACTTTAAGAACACACAAACACATGCTCAGTGAGATGAAAACAGGATTCCCATATGAGTCAGTTTGATAGAAGAAAGACAAGGTAAGAAAGAGAACAAAGGCAGGATGGCAGAGTGCCTGGGCCTGTCCTGATGCACTTGTTGAATGTAATTTAAGCCTCTGCTCTGCATATGGAGAGGGTAACACACATTTAATTCATTACTTGCTGTATCATTGATGTAAAATAAAACAGTGGATGACAGATGATTTAAGAAGTATAGAAAGCATCATCACAAGAACAGCACTGTTAGGCAAAAATATATTACAGTTCATCACATTTGAAAAACTTTTCTACAAAGAAAATATTATAAATATCATTTTAATATAAGAAAAATAAGATTTTATGATTTTCTTTAAATGTGCAGATTTAATTAACAGGAAAACTAATTCTTTTTTAAAAAATTTATTTAAAGAGAAGAAAAAGAAAAAGGGTAGAAATATTACAGAATTTCAAAAAAAGATAAAGAGTAAGAAATCACTAGTTGATAAATTACATATTCTTTTTTCAGAATTGTTCAAGTTACAAAACTAAAACATACAAAATGGATATTCAAGCAGGGAGACTGTAAACAGATCTGTTCACCAATCCAACAAGAACTTAGAAATATGGTTATCAATCCTACATACTTAAATATACATGGTTATATCTTTTATAGAACTTCCTATTTCCTCTCTTTTTTACAATAGCAATTACACATTGTTTAAATTTTATTTAAAGAGAGAAAAAAAGCAAAACAGAAAAAGGGTAGCAACAATACAGTATACTAAAAGAAAAAAAGAAAAAAAATAGAAAAAAAACCACTAAGAAATCATTAATTGATAAATTACATATTGTCATCTTGGATATAGTTGCTCAAGTTACAAAATTAAAGGATACATAGACATTCAAACAGTGAGACTGCAAACAGCTGTGCTCAAAGATCCAACAAAGATTCAGCAATATGGCCATCTATTTTACACATTCAAACATATATGCAGTTATATCCCTTAGAGCACTTTCTTTTCCTTTCTTTTTTACAATAGCAATTACACATTTTGGGTTTCATTACTTTTATAGTTCTTATTACTTTTTACACTAGAGACACAATGTGATATTTATAAATATGATTCTTATTTATTTCACTAATGAGGGTAGTCTCAAGTTGTCTCCATTTACCTATGGAGGCCTCAAGATCATCCTTTTTTTTGACAATTAATATTCCACTATAGAGAAATACATCTTTTTCATCCACTCTGCAGTAAATGAGCATCTTGGTTGTTTCCAATATTTAGCTATTATAAATTGTGCTGCTATGAACATGGGTGCACATATATCACTGTGACAGGACCTTTTCAGTTCTTCTGGGAAAATATCCAGGAGGGGAATAGCTGGATTGAATGGAGTTTCGAATACTAGTCTTCTAAATTCTCCATATGGATTTCCATAATGGTTGCACCAGTCTACACTCCCACCAAGAGTGGAGCAGTGTTCCTTTTTCCCCACAGCCTCGGCAACAATTATCAGTTGATTTCTTGATGGCAACTATTCTTTCTGGAGTGAGGTGAAATCTCAATGTTGTTTTAATTTGCATTTCTTGAATGACCAGTGATGGTGAACATTTCTTCATGTATTTATCTGCCATTTGTATATCCTCCTCTGAGAACTGTGTTCATCTCAGATGCCCATTTTTGGAGAGGGTCTTTAAATTTGGGGGCTTGATGTTTTTCAATTCTTTATATGTTCTGGATATAAGTCCTTTATCTGAGGGACTGCTGGCTAAAATTCTTTCCCACTCTGTGGGTTTTATTTTCACTCTGTTGATGATTTCTTTTTTTTAATTTTTATTTAAAGAGAGGGGAAAAATAAAGCAAAACACAAAGAAAAGGGTAGAAACAATACAGAATTAAAAATGGACAGTAAGAAATCACTAGTTGATACATTACATATTGTCTTCCTGGATCTAGTTGTTCATGTTAGAAAATCAAAGCACACAAAGTGGACATTCAAAAGTGAGGCTGCAAACAGCTCAGTTCTCTGATCTAACAAAAACTTAGCAACATAATTATCATTCCTACACCCTTAAATATACATGCAGCTATATCCTTTAGAGCACTTGCTTTTCTTCCTTTTGCTTTTTAAGTCCATTATCTGCTTAGTTATATCATGTTTTAGGTTGCTCAGTACCTTATTGAACTGTTTGGTTATTTCCTTTTTTAAATTTTTTCCTTGTTATTATTTTTTATTTTATTTATCTATTTTATTTTGAAGGTAGTAAAATGCAGCAAAAAAAGACAAGACATAGCCAACTGAGGCAGTGCAGTGAAATTGGCACAGAACCTCACAGCAGGCCACTGGGACAACAGCAATAGGCACAATAGTACATCTGGTTTTCTTCACAATAGTTGTTCCTTCAATCAGGCAGAGCAATATTGAAGGAAATACCAAAATTACAAGAAAAGAATATTGAATAGAGCAATACCATTGATCAAAACAGAGCAAAACAGAGATAAAAATATTTGCCCTAAAAGAGATGGCAGAAGAAAATCCCCCTTATTTGCTAATTCGCATATACTCAAACTTGCAAGACATGCTCAGATCTCTGACTCTCACTTGCTAGCAGGGGTGGGGGGTGGGGGTGGGGGTGGGATAGATGAATGTTGATTCTTAGCACGCAGCCCGCTAGGCTCACAGCCGCCCACCTGAGGGGTAAACTGGTTGCCCATTTTCCCAGTGCTCGAAGGTCCAACATGGCGAGTCACTGGTCTGAGGAAATGCTGATATGGTTCTCACCCTGGGGCGGCTGCAGCTTGCCAGGCCACAGCCACTTACCAGAGTGGCATGCTGGCGGCTGCCTGCTTTCCCCTGATGATTTCTTTTGAAGAGCAGAAACTTTTCAATAATATGAGATCCCAGTTGTTGATTCTTTGAACTGTTTCCCGTGCAGTTTGCATTTTGTTCATGAATTCTCTGCCTACCCCTATGTCTCCAAGACTTCTACCTACCTTGTCTTCCAGTAGATTTAGTGTTTCTGTTTTAATATTTAGGTTTTTGTTCCATTAGACTTTAGTTGTGTGCATGGTGATAGGCATGGGTCTAGTTTCAGTCTTTAGCATGTGGAGAGCCAATTTTTCCAACACCATTTATTAAAGAGGCTATCCTTCTTTCAGTGAAAATGTTTAGCCCCTTTGTCAAATATCAGGTAGCTGAGTGTCTTTGTAGTTGTGTCTACAACTTCTAATCGGTTCCATTGATCCTCAGGTCTATTTCTTTGCCAGTACCATGATGATTTTATCATTGTGGCTTTGAAGTATACATTCAAGTCAGGAATTGAGATGCTTTCTGCCCTGCCTTTGTTGCCCAGAATTGCCCTTGCTATTCTAGGTTTCTTCTGTTGAGGATAACTAATTCTAACTCACTATATCATGGATACTGAAATTTGGTAAAAGTGTAGCATCTTTTTTACTCCTCCTCTCTATCAGAGATTGACCTGCTGGACTTATTGAGACCCATCTCTCACTAAACTCAAGAGAAATGTATTCAGTGGGGTTGGGTCTTAGCTGGGTGCATCCTGCTTTCATCCTGGAGCTCATGGACAATGAGAAATCTGAAACGCACCACACACTGCCCATATTTAGCTCACACCAGTGTGGTCCTCTGATTACACTCCTCTGAAGATTTGTAGCACTGCAAGTCTATTTGCTATTAATCATATGGTATGGAAAATAGTTCATTTGTATGGAAATAGGTGAATTGGCTTGATGTGTTCCTTGCTCAAAATGAAATACAGATTTCTGACAAAAAGCCAAATTTTTCTTTGGAAAGATGAAAAATGATGCAATCAAATCAAATGATTTCAGTGCTGTTTTAGGCATGTCATTGATAATGTGCTCTGTCAAAACATGAGCTGAGTCTCTGGTGTCTCTATATGACCACATTAGGACAATCTCCTTCCACTCACAGACGTTTAAAGTAGAACCATGTTGAACACCTCAGTACTTTTTTGAGCATTTCATCTTTCATATATGTATATGTAAAATTGAGATACATCAAATAATAGAACATTATATGGTATATTGTGATTGTAAAATGTTATCGTTGCTTTGGACTCTAAAAAAAAGCATAAATCATTTTTCCAGTGAGCATCAGAATGCTATAGATGGAAGCTACATAGAAGATATTTTATGATTCCATATTTTTCTGAATATATTTGGATTCTTCTACACAAGAATAAGGACATACAAAATGAGGATATCTGTGTATATCTGTGAAAACGTGTGTACCAAAATTCATGGGAACACAATACAGATACTAAACAAGAAGTGGAAATAATCCAAATGCCCAGTGAAAGTAGCGTAGAAAATGTATTCCTTTTACCTCCATGAACACGTGCTGCAGAGCATGGAAGTCCACTGCCATGGCGAGAAAGACGATGATGGAACACGCAGCACAGACTTTAACGAAAGAAACACAAACGTGTTTGACTTCACTTATGCAAGGTTTAACACGTAGCATATTCCGTTAGAAATTAGAAAGAGTTCTTGGACACGTATGAAAACATCAACTAGCAGATGTTGAGAGGAAAGGGCTGGGGTACCAGATATGTCCCTTTATCAATCTTTGTGCTGCGTATGTATAGTAAAATTCACAACCTCCTCACACAGGAGTTTGCACATTACTCTATTAATTAGATACTTAATGATATTAACTCAATGCATGATCTTTATTTCGTGTTTCTTTATGGAAGGGAAAGATTCCACAGATTCAGAGCGCACTTGATTCTGTAAGTCCTTGTGTGCCAGCAGTGATGAGTACCCCGGGGTACCTTTCCGTGAGCAGCACCCAGGTGAGTCAGGACACCAGAGTTTGCAGGGCTCTGTAAATTGCTTAATAACTAGCAGTAAATTTCAAACCAATTTTTATGGAGATTTATAATGGCGAGCTATTTTTAGATTTCACTCCCGTAATTATATCATTGGAAAGAATGATACACTCCACATTATCTCTATTAGGAAAAGACTATTGATTTACTTTGAATAATAAGGTTTCTTTCATCCAAAGCAGATTTTTAATCTATAATTTGATTTCAAAAGAGATAATGATTTAAATAAGATAATTTAGATGTGATTAATGTTGCATTGTGGACTGTGTTTTTAAAATCTTTTACAGAAGGAAAAATAACATATTTTATGACCTCATTTATGAAACACTGACGTTTATGTGTATTACTTTGTATTCTTGGTTTGTCACTTGGTGTGTACATGGATCTTTGAACTAAGCAAATTTTCACAATTTCCTTTACAGAACTGTGCTTTGAGGGTTAATGGTTTTATTTAGAAAACTATTTCCAGTTATTCCTTCCATTTTCTCACCAATATCATTAACTGTGCTTTAATGATTTTGATTTCTGGTAAATGATATTCCTTCTCACAGGCCAGAAAACTTCAATTTTAACCAATTATTTTATGCATTTGCCCTTTCACATTGCATTATTTTAACATGATAAAGAGCTGTTTTAGTTACAATTGTTTTTGGAAGTCACATAATTTTGCTTTTCTCATTTAGTTTTCATGTTTTTGGTGGTTGCTGTTGTTGTTCTGCAGTGCTTTGGACAGAACTCAGGACCTTGCACATGCTAGGTCCTGGATTTAACTACCAGGACCTTTCTCGATCCAGGATTTAACTCGTCAAAGGATTGTTCTGATTGATCCAGCAGAGTGGACCTGAGTAAGCCACAAGTAAAGTCAAGTATTGAGGTTCTGTTCCCAAATGGGACCTAAGTTTTGCTGCACAGTAAGAGGAGCCATTTAAAAACACCTCCCAAAGGCCCAAAGACTTGTGTCTCAACTTGTACATCTACCCATTAATAAAATTGCAGTGCCTGTCATTTGATGGAAAAATCTGCTGTGAACATTTAACTTTCTGGAGTTTGACACCATTTATAACACATGTCACATATCATACATTGCAACTTTTACTGTACACATTTTACCTAATAATTGTAAAAAGAAATTTTAAACAAAACCCTAAATTAGGGCAGGCCTTGTGCATAGCACTTAAAATGGGGGTATACATAGGACACAATTCAGTGTCTCAGGTAATTGAGAGAAGGGGTTATGTATGAAGATTCATTAATTAGCTAGAATATAACGTAAAATACATTCAATACAAGAATAGAGGTTAAGTAACTATAAGACTATTCACATGTTGGAATAGAACTCAGACAGAACTCTCTGAGAAAATGAAGATCTTTATGGAAACACACCTGATTTTTATACTTACCCTTTCTACCCTTTTCCCTTCCTGCCCTAAAGTGTAGAAGTTCCTTTTACTAAGGTGTAATGTTTAATTTTAGTGTGTTAGGATGGCTGGTGAGGGATATGCAGAAGGCTGGGAAGGTATTTCTGAATGTGTCTGAGATGTTTTTAGAAAAGATTAGTGCTTGAATAAATAGACCAATTAAAGAGAATCTGTCCCCAGTGTGGGCAGACATTATGTAATCCATTGAAAAACTTCTTGTCCTTTCTAACCATGTGGCCCGTTTCCATACTAAATCTCCACTTTGTCTGTCTATCTCTCTGTTTATCACACTAGTTCTTTTTCTCTGGAGAACAATGACTAATGTAAGCAATGCATTTTAAGTTACTCTGAGCATGTGTCTCTTTTCCAGATATCCGTGCTGTTTGGGTAGTGGTCAACCGTCCTTGCTTTATAAAGTGTTCATAGCTCAGACTGCTTTGTTAAGGCTCTCTGCTAGGCCCTGTCCTACAACTCTGAGAAATTCTTATTGTTTTCCCTTGATAGTTCGATCTTTGGGACAAAATACTTAGGAATGACAACTTTAAATACAAGAAACAATTTTCTGTTTTGTTCAGTCTCTGAGAGCTTCTTTTTCCCTTGGTCAGCCTGATCATTGCTTTGGACCTGGGAAGACGTAGTGTCAGAAGACAAGCTTTTCTCCTCAGGTCAGCCAGGGAGGAGAGAGCTGGGGCTTGGGCTCACGCTGAAGGCTTCCTTCTTTTGCATTTTTGTTCCATCGGGGTCCCTGTTGGATAGAGTCACCCAGATGAGGGCACATCTCTAGAAGCATCCTCACAAACACACCCAGAAGTGTCCTTTACTTAATTCCAAGGTTGTTCCTCAGTCCAATCAAGTTAGCAATCAAGATTAATCTTCACAGTTTCTCTGTTTGTTTTAATGCTTTGGCAAAACATTGGTCTTAGCCTTTCTTGGTTCCCATAATCTCAGTGTGCACCGTTGTCCCGAGATTCCCAAACTGTCTGCAACCCTGACCTCTGCACTGATCTCCAGACTTAACCCGGAAAAATCTTAAGTACATTAACATGCCAGTAACAAGCACATGTCTATTCCAAGGAGGAACAATAAAACTCATTTTTGAAAAAAATAAAGGTTTGAGAAGAATGAAAAAATATTTAACATAAAAAAACAGCATACAAAAATAATGTTAATTCTGGAAGATTAAACGATAGTTTGGGTTCTACACCCAGAGTTCGCCCTCACTGTTGTATGAAAATACACCTGAGCCATGGCAAAGATAATGTCATAAAGATAAGAAAAACCAAAGTTATGCTTTTTAAAATTTTATTTTAAAGAAAAAAAATATAAGAAAAAATTTCAAAACCATAGGAGTGCAACAGTGATTAAGATACAGAGTAGTGTTATTTTTAAATTAGTTATTCAGTACACAAGAAATAAGCATTTCATTGTCTAAATGACATTATCACAAATCTTTCTTTTCAATGGATTAAGAAAAATTAATAGTGTAACTGTCAACTATCTTGCATATATATATATATATATATATTTTTTTTTTTTTTCCTTCCTTCCTTCTTTTCTTTTCTCCTTTCTCCATCCCAGTTTCTCTGTCCTTTTGGACAATTTCTTCCCATTTTACAATATCTTTGTACATTTTGGATCTTATTTGTTCTTTCAGCTTCTCACCCTAGGTAGACAATAAGATGTTTACATATATGAATCTGGTTTATGTCACTTATGAATATGATCTCAAGTTGCATTTTTTTACCTATAAAAGTTTCTAGTTTGTCAATCTTTATGGCTGAGTGATATGCCATTGTATAAAAAGACCACATTATTTTATCCATTCCTATGTTGGTTGGCATTTGGGTTGTTTCTAATATTTGGCTATTACAATTAGTGCTGCTATAAACACATATATCTCTGAAGTATGATATTTTTAATTCTTCTGGGAAGATACCCAGAAGGGGAAGAGCTGGATCAAATGAGATCTTTATCTTAGTTTTCTGAGGATTCTCCACATTAATTTCCACAGTGGTTGTATCAGTCTACACTCCCACAAAGTGTGGAGAAGAGTTCCTTTTACCCCACAGCCCCTCTGGCATTTATTATTGGTTGATTTGTTGATGATAGCCATTCTTTCCAGGGTGAGATGGAATCTCACTGTTGTCATAATGTGCAGGTCTTACATGACAGGTGATGTTGAACATGTTTTCATGTATTTATTTGCTGTTTGCATTTTTTCATCTGAGAACTCTGTATTTATCTCAGATCTTAATTTTTGTATTGGGTGTTTAAATTTGGGAGGTCTGATTTTTTGAATTCTTTATGTGGTCTCTGTAATAATCTTCTGTCTGAGGGCTGCCTGGCAAACATTTTACTTACACAGTGAGTTGTCTTTTCACTCTATTGGTGTTTTCTTTTGCTGTGCAAAAGCATTTTAACAAGGTGAATTCTCAGTTATTGATTCTTTGTGATAGTTCTTGTACAATTGATGTTTTCTCCATAAAATCTTTGCCTACCAAAGTGAAGTAGACCAAAGTTAAAAGAGAAAAACTAACCAAAAAGTTTACAGCATGTTTAGATGTTTGGTTATTTACTCTTTTATTTTCCTGCAAAGACAATATTCAGTGAAAACAGAATTTTAAGAGTGAAATAGCAAGTAATGAGAAATATAATCTTTATTTTGTCAGCTTTTTGGAGAACAAGGTAACATATGTGATAGGTGGAAGACAATTGCAAGATGCATTGCCCACAGATCCACTGTTTTCTGTTCATCCACCTCTGTTTGGAGGATCGTGGTGTCCTGCAAGTCTCTTATAACACAACACTGCAGTCTCCATCTCAGTCTGTCTCAGCAGTCTTTCACTGTTTCAAGAATAGCCACTAGTTCCCCTAGACTTGATCTCTACAGTTTGGGCAGTTCTCAGTGTCATCTGAACACACAAACAAAACTGTAGGCTGTTCCAGGAGATGCATAGGTATATTCACGATGGAGACTTGTCCTATCGGACTAGCATTCAAGTAACCCCCATCAGACATCTGAAAGACACATTTTAAAATATGATGAACTGTGACATTCAAATATGACTAAGATGTTTTAGTTCAAAAAGTCTCCTTTTTTGAAATGCAGGTGTATACTAGGAATACGTATATTGTTTTAGTACATTAATATATGAATTTTTGATATATTAAATATATATGAGACCCATATCAAATACTAATGTAATAAATTGTGTGTGATTGCTTATACTTACTTTTTAAAAATATTAATTTCATATCTTTGATACAGAATTTCCAAGAACTGCTCAGATTATTTTGATATTTTAAAAATGAATATCATAAATGAAAAATAGTCTTAAATCAGAAAGTTTATGCACCACCTACTTAGGTAAGATTCCTTTTAACAATGAACATGAGGCATTTGTTTACATATTTTCAGTACTTTTCCTCCTTATTAGGCCTGACTTTCTTCCCTACAATATGTCAAATGCAGAACTCATATGAAGTATAATCCTTACTCATTTATATTGTTAAACTGGTTTGCATTTTAATCATAATTTTCAGTTTCTTGTGTGTGTGTGTGTGTGTGTCTCTGTGTGGCACTGAAGGCTGGGCCGAGAGCCTCTGGACTGAGCTCCATCCTCAGTCCTCTCAGAGTGCATGGATGACAGGCAAGCGCCACCTTACCTGGATGTCACATAGGCATATTCTGAAGTTGCATGTCTATTGTTAAGATTTCCCTTGTTGAAATTAGTATGTATCATTTGTCAGTTCACATATCCAGTCCTAATAATGGCAAACCCATTGGTAATACACTGAAAGAAAGTAGTTCAGTGAAGTTGTTTTGAACTCTGCTCAGAAATCCATACCTTTTGCCTTTCCTACCAGGAGCACCCAGAGTGAGAGATTTTAAAAGATAATTTAACCATTCTTCCAAATACAAAATAAACACTTGTCACAGATTTCGTTAACTGGTGATGTAAATGTGGCTCAGAAAACAGCTGTGCAGTTATGGGCAATTTAATAAATAAATGTTAGAATAAGATCACTTGGTTATATAGCTTAGAAAGTGATAAGGCATTATGTTCAATATTACCTTTGGACCTGTCATTTAAATTCCTACTAGAACAAAATTGAAAGTCTGACATGAATTCACTAATTCTGGCATCTTTTTAAAAATAGGATTTATGTCTTAAATTTTATTTCATTTTCCAGTTAAAATATAAAATGCTTGTATTTTACACAGATTTATATATACATACAGTATTTAACACTTCTAAATGTGTTTTCACTAGGATAAATGCAAAAATAAAAAAGACCAAATCCACCGTACCCGCTCACTGTATGATACTATTAAAACCTTTAATTCTCAAGTCTCAGTCTATGTCTCTCAGGGGCGCTTATCTGAATCAGCATCATCACAAAAAAGTACTCTATAGAACATATTTGTCATAACGGGAAAGGACTTGTAATGTGCAGGGTTTATATTAAATCAGTTATTTTTATGTTCATCGAGAGCAAACAGTTCTATCACATGTTCAAAAGTACAATGACAGCAGAAAAAAAATTAAATAAGTACAAACGGAAACAAAACTGAATGCCATTTTTTTAAGTCAGTGCAAGGTAATGCAGTGAAAATAAAGAAGCAATTTGAACCACTGTTAAGAATACATTTTCAAATTACTAGTATCTTATCAAAATATTTTATAGTCCTATTTGTGATGTTTACACATGAGACATTAATCTGTGTCCTTAGTAATCTTATTTATTTTAAGGAGAAAGTTAGGCAAGAGAGAAAGGCAGAGAGGAGAGAGGAAGAGTGAAGTATAGAAGTAACATGGTAGAAGCCTGTAAGGTTATTCTATGTCGTAGAATATGAGCAGTTTTCCTTGGAAGTAGGTTAGAATCCATAATGAGGGTGACACTTAAACTTTGAATTCCAAAAGGTAAGAAAATTCTTTTCACAACAATAAATTGGAGGAACTCACAGCATCTGATATGGTACTAGAAAAAGGAGTAGGGTTATAAATAACGTTACAAATTTTTGGAAATGGTTGTGGTTCTGTGCATAAAATGCAGTATGAGGAAAGCTAGAGATGTTCATGGAAGACAGGATGGATTTCTAAATGATGAAAATAGTTTGGACTTTGTCATTGGCAAACATTTTAACGGTCTTCTTTGAGACTGTAAGGAAATACATATAGCTACTGGTGGATTTTCATATTGCACAGATTTAAAATGATTTTCCTATATAAAGTATTGCTAATGTTATTAGCTTGGTTTCTTCTAACTTTCTATCATAATGAGCTTCTACCTTTGACCCATAATGAGTCTGTGTCTATAAGCTAATGAGTAGATTAAAAACTGGGATAAAACATTTATTTATTTCCCTCTTTAACAGTTGAGAATTGGCATCACAAGCTACCAAGAGGTTATAGAGGAGTATGAAAAAAATATTTAAATGCTTCATTTAGGAAAATTGGATTCTACTCCACCTTCATGGCACAATTCTTTTCATCTCTTCTCTATTTGAGACTTTCCCCCCAACAAAATGAATGTGAATAGCTACACATGGAGAGTGCTCTTCCAAGCCCCCTAATATTTGTTCATAAGACTTAAACTGCATGTATGGCTTGCTTATTTTATTATGATATCTTCCAATTCCATCTATTTTTCTCATATGTGGAGAATTAATAAGAAAATCAAACAAAAGGTGGTTTAAAAGTGAAAAGGGAACTATCAGAGTCCAGACAAGGAGCCGTACCAGAGTGGAAGGTGGATGAGGGTGGCAGCGGGGTGGGAAGGGGAGACAGACAAGATTACAGTTGGACAGAGCATACATCACCCAGCTCCTTAGAGCTGGACCGCAACTTCACAATTCCATTGCTCCATGTAGAGGAAGAAATCCTGGTCTGAAGAATAAAATCTCTCAATTCCAAAAGATCTGTAGTCCTAACTGGGAATCATATCAAAGGAAATCTGAATCTAAATCCTGGTCCCTCATGAAGTTAGTTACAAGTATCTTTGACTCTTCCAAGAGGAAGTCAGTCCCATCTTGTGTTATCACTGTGACTAAATTCTGATGCTGGTTGAAAAAGCCTACTAGGATTTGCCTTGTAGACGCCAGTTGAAGAAGCCTTGTAGGATTACGGTGCATTATTTTGCTGACAGTCTCATGGGAGACATTCCACATACTTGTGTGATCTTTCATGATTGATATGAGCCACAAGAATGCTGAAAACTGAAACACAAAGATGCAGGTTATATTACATTCACTGTTTTTCAAGTTTCAGGTAAGAAACTTTCTCTTTGGTTATTGAGACAAAATACCCAATGCCCAAAGTGAGGGAAGGAAAGTTTATTTCTTACAGGCTAGAGGTTTCAGTCCATACTCACGTGGCTACAAGGCAAAATGACGTGTAACCACTGAGGGGCAGCGGTTTATGGCCGCCTCTGCCGCAAAGTGCCAACCGGGCAAAACAGAGAAAGACAGGCCATTTTCCCTGCTTTACACTGTAAGGCGGCTTCAGCCCCTGGGTGGGTGTAGCACTCACACCACCAATCCAAGGGCTAAACAACAAACCGATCACAATCCCTAAATTTGGCCATGCTGATTGCATGAGGCTTGCGGGGTGGGGGGAACTTCTGAACATGAGCTATAACAACACTAAATATATCACTCATGTATTCATTTACCATCTAAAGTAGCATTATTCACAATTTAAAAGAATGGACAACTATTTTAATACTCTAATGGAAACTTGCTTATTAAATACAAAATACTGAAAATGAAAATAATAAGTCTTTTGATGTGGAATTTTAATCACCAGATTAATGAACTGTTATATAAAATAAATAATACTCAAATGATAACTGTACATACAGTATAATCCAGAGTTTTTGGTTTTGTTGGTACTGGGGATCAAATTCATGATCTCATGCTTGCTAGGCCAGCGCTTATGCTGCTAAGCTAAATCCCTGGTCCTATAATTCAGGTTTTAACTGAATTTTGAAATCTTTCAGCTTTGTGGGTGACTATACAATGTAGAGAATTTTTTATTAAACAATAATAAGTGGTATTATTACTTTTGAAAATTTTTCAGTAAAATTATCCCAGATTTGGAAATAAAGTAATGATATGTGGGAACATGCCTCTTAAAAAGCATGTGTTAATATAGCTCAGTATGAACATAACAATAAAATATTATTAATTATTGAAATTGAAATTCATGCAATTCACATTGTCTTAGAGAATGGGTATATATATATATATATATACATATATATATATATATATATATAAATTATACCTTTATTCTTTTGTTTTTCTTTAGGACAACGTACTTAGGTATGAATGCTTTAAATTTCTTATTTAGTAAAAGCTTAGTATTGTGAAGTTACATATTAACTTGCAAATTTCTTTTCAGTGATAAAGTTAATTCCTAAAATGAGATTTTTATTTTCTTATAAGTTAATCCATTTTAATCTGGTTCTTCCCTTATATCTAATCTTCCTTTCCATTGTGCTTTCATTCTTTCTTTCTTTCTCTTCCTTCTATCCTTCCATCCTTTTTTACTTTGTTCTTTCCTTCCTCCTCCTCTTCCTCCTTTCTTCTAAATCTGCAGATTTCTATAGCTTTGGGAAAAATCTCTGGCATTTTTACTGATCTCTATAGTACTGAACTGAGTAAGTCTTTGATCTATGTATTATTTTATTGTTGATGCCAGCTATGTTTCTAAGTTTTTGAAAATTGGGAATTGATACAAGAATTACTTATTACAATGGGTCACAAAGAACACCAAAATATTATTTCCTTCTAAATAAAATTTAGAGATCAAGTATACAGATTTTAGAGGAAGACACATTGGACTTAAATCCAAGCTTGGGTCATATCTCTGTGAACCTGATCATGTCCTTTAACTTCTCTGTGTCATACACATAGTGATTTTGTAACATGGATAGCAACAGCCTTAGCATCCTTTGATTATTAGCAAGAGCAAATAATGTCAACCATTTGAAAGCTCCTGGAAAATTTCAACTCTCACTAATGAAGACTCAATATTACCATTACTCAAATAAACAGAACTTGTTCTCAGAATATGGGTGTAACAAACAAGGCCATGCAGAATGGTGTAGTGTGTAGTTGCAGGAATGTGTGGTAGCAGCCATATCTTGAGAGCTGTAATACCTATAGGCGAAGTACCTGTGCTCTAATGGGGAATTCCTCCATCAAATGCTGGTGAGGTCGGTAAAGAAACAGTTCCCATTTTCTTAATGTGTGAATTGCTAAAATGGATCGTCTTAAGTGAAAGATTTCTATTCCTAAATCCTTTTAAGTATGTCCTCGTTCCCAGCAGACAGATTAGAAATTGCTCCCAGGAACTAGACACACATTTCAAAGTGCAATATTCAATGAGCCCTTCCGAATCTGCTTAATAATGAACCCTTGGGTGTTGACATGAGGCTAATATAGGTGATATACTGATTACAGTCCTGCTGAAATATGAACCTTTCCTGCCTAAGGAAGTGTCCTCAAGTAAGAAATGTAGAATCTCTGCCTGGACCAATTAACAGGTGCATGAATTTGACTTATTTTATTACCTCCCAGAGTTAATATTAATAAAAGAACTGGAGATGCTTATTGAATTTTCCTTTGCCCTTGTTCAAAGCATGGAAGGACTCAGTGGCTGAAGGCCAGTAGCCACACCTACTATTAACTCCTGAGGAACACTTACAGGGGCAATGGTGATCAATGTATGCATGTGGCCCATGCAGAGTGTGCAAGCAATGGTTTTTGACCCAGGCTAAAAGACCATGGCTAAGATCAGGAGTAGAATAAAGAAGCAAAGAATAACTTTATCATTCATACAGTTTGCCATTCTCATGCTTGGACAAATTTTAAACCTAAAAATGGTTTTAATTTACTATTCAGCATATTTTTAGGCTTACCACCAGCTGAAGAAGAAGATGAAGAAGAAGAAGAGGAGGAGGAGGAGGAGGAAGAGAGAGAGAGAGAAAGAGAGAGAGAGAGAATGATTAACTTGATTAGTACCTTGACACACGAACAGCACAGTATGAAATATAGCTTCAAATAGGAACTTGTGTGTAGAAATATTAGCACACACCACTGACTTCTCTGATCAAAAAATGTTGTAAAATATATTGCAGTGGGTTTTATTTGGGGAAGACCAGCTTTATTTTACAGCACTGCACTATCTTATATGCACTGCATGAATTTGAAAAACTTCCTTAAAACACTTTGTCTATTTTCTTATCAGTAACAAGAGAACAATATCTTGCGAAGATGACACAAGAGCAGAAATGTTGAGAATATTCAGTAAGATAAAGATGTGAGAACACAGCGCCTGCCAGTAAGTATGAAGCTAATTAATGGTAGGTGCCTGTTAGTGATGATCCTTGCTGCCCATTAATCATCCTCAGCCTATATTATTGTTCTTTATTAATTGGCACCATTCTTACCACAGTTTTCGCTGTATTTTTGTTTCTTTTTCTTTTTTCTTTTTTTTTTTTTTTTTTTGTGCCAGGGATCCAACTCATGACCGCGTGTTTGCAAGGCAGGCGCTTATGCCGCTGAGCTAAATCCCCAGCCCCGTATTTTTGTTTCTTTAAGAAAGAAAGCTGGTTGAAAGCCGGTTGGCTCTTCTAAACACCTAATCGTGTCCTCAGAGGACTTTGACAAGGAACTATTTCATAAAGCAAAGAAGAGTGTGTTTATGTAGATGCCATACTTGACTATCTAGAGCAAGCACGCTCCTGGAAGCACTAACATCAGACATCTTACAGAAGCAGCCATTTCTAAAAACACTGGTTTTAATGCAATAATTTTTGCCTTTGAGGGAAATTTATAAACTGAGTATCACACAGGGGTTGGAACATAAGTGGAATATTGCCCATTGGAGAAGATTCTACCATGAAAGTTATGTTTTTATTTGAGACAGAATCATCTAGGTTATTCCATCTCTATCATGCATAGGCATCAAAGTTTGTGAAGAACTCTATTTTCAGCTTTGAAGTATCTTCATTACTCTTGATTGAATCACTGATGAGCCCCAGAGCAATTTACTTTCCTCCACCCTAAAAACGTGCATATTGTCATTCATAGACTGTCATCATATTTTAAACTGGGTATCTTTGCCAAATCCTGGATGAGTCTGAAATTCTCTTCCTGACACCTTAATAGTCATCAGTAAAGTGGATATATTCTTTAAAATATGGTAGTTGTTGACCTACTGTTTTTGTAGCTAAAATGTATTGACTGGGGCTATTTAGTTATTTTTTTTCCCACTTACATTAATAATCTAGGCATTTCCTATGATTAATCAGTGAGTAAAAATTAACTGTCATAGACTTAAGAGACTAAAATATGATGTACTTAACCTGACAAAAATTGCTGACCACTAATCAAGGATCTATAAAATCTGAATTCATACACTACTTAGCTTAGTTTTGAAATTTTAAGACCTACCAATTTGCCACAGTATGACCCTAACAGCTAATAATTCCCTTTCTATTCCTCATATGTTTTCATGTCATTCTCACACTATGTGAATCCTTGATTCTATTGGAAGCTGAACTCGCTCTGGGACCCACAAGTCTGTCACATTTGTACAGTCTTCACTGCACTCCCTTTCGGGGTCTCCATTTAATTTGGTTCATTTTGTTCCTACTTCTTTTAGAGTGTCACGTGAGCCCTCTAGGATTTCCCACCTTCGGAGTCTGCACCCATTCTTTTCTTGAGTGTCTAGCATCAGTGACTCCTTTCGGGGAGAGAGAATAAAAAATATTCCTACATAGATGAACAGACCATAATCACAAATATGTTAATGTTTAATAAATTGACAAGTCAAAATAAATGCAATTCCCTTTCCCACTTTTTGTATATATTTCTTTATACAACAATGTTCCTATTCATGTCAGTTTCACTTCGAAATAGATACATTAAAAAAAATGAAACTGAATGTATAGGAGTTTCTCAGGGCTTTAGAAATGTCCTGTATTAAACCTGTTTGAGCCTCAGCATGATGTATTCAATACAAAGTCATGCATTTCATGAACTGCACAATCCCACAAGTTCCTGAAGACACCATACAACAGCCATCTGACTTTGAAACTCTGTCAAATTCTTTTTGTTCCAAGGTTCTACAGCTTCCCTGGGGCTTCTGGCAGTTTCTAATAAAAGGAAGAGCATTTTCCAGCTGCAGATGAATGTGATATAACATCAAACATTATAACTTTACCACTTGAAATTTTTCATTCTATTTGATAAAAGAGCAGCAGCTTATCTTATAGAGACTTCAGTTAGACTCATAGAATGTTGAGGGAAGCTTATTTGTTCTGCTACAGTATAAATATAGTTTAAGGTATCTGATATATGCTAGGAAAAAGAATCCCTTTCCCCTAGTAGGTAGCAAATTACCCACACCCAGGTGACTTGATGAACTGACTTCCACACCTCTCACCTTCTTAATGAAGGCATAGTAAACTGAGACGAAGTAATGAGTAGTCTGTCTTGTCTCAGTGTTCCAAAAAATGTCCTTTTAAATATGTTATTCTTTCTTTTGAAGTGTTTTTATTAATCTAACTAAAGATTGATATAATAAAATAATTATATTGCTTGTAATTTCCATCCCAATTCATATCCTTCTGGAGGAAGGGCTTTTTTCATGAACAAAATACACTAAACATATTATTTTAACATTCTACAGGTAAACAATTTTTCCTTTTCTCTTTCTTCTCAGTTTATGTTAACTCATGTTATTTAAAGTTGGACCTTCCTTGTGCCAGAAGATCTACTTAAATTTTTTAATTCCTTCAATTAAACAAATTTGGCACCCCCCAAAAATAAAGCTGGACCGTCTTTATTAAGATTCAGTCATTATTCAGTATTGTACACACATCATAATTATAATTCCTTTTTTTCCCAAGCAAAAACAACTAACAAACCAGAATTTTAGTAAGATTATTCATATTTTGAATGCATACTATATTGGTGGGCGCAGACCTAGAGGATGACATGTTAGAAGTTTTATTATGAAAAACTCTGACAAACATAGTTCTTAGAACATAATTTAGAAATCTCTAAGCTTGGTTTACAGATGTTCTACACCTGCAAAATGCCAAAAGCAGCTAGAATCCCACATCTGTACTCACAGAGGGATTTAGCTGACAATAACGAAGAGATACTTATTGAGTAAACAATTTTGGTCAACACATCTATTTGTCTACTTCCCATAGAAGGAGATACAGTGTGGATTAATCAGTGTATCCTGATTCATGGTTGAGCAGCGGCTCAGGCAGAACAATGGCTGCAAGCAAGGTAACTAACAAAAAGAACTTCTGGAGAACTTTGCAAAGTGACTACAAAGAGCAAAGTTACCCGTATCTCATATGAATGCCCATCAGAGAGTATCCAGTCTAGGCAGACTCTCAATAATAATTAGCAGAAGACGACCGTGTTACAGATGATTGTATGCCTTTTGGAAAAAATGGTTTGCTAGTAGAAACCATTAAAAATTTGATTCTTGTTTGAACTCAACAATTTAGAATTCCCTGCCTGCAGCTGATTTGGCATAGACCTTGGCTGAGTGGCTAAACTGTCAACAAAATAAACCAACAGTGGGTCCCTAATTGCACCATGATAATAGGGAAACAAATGAACTGGTTGATGAACTTTGATTGCTTTGCTTTCTTTGCTTTGTGAAGAAAACATTAATTTGTCTTTAGAGGAAATATGAACTCATTCTTTTATGTTTCTATCACACATGACTTCTGCCAGAACAAATACTCTGCCTCATGAAATGGTATGAAGTCCCACAAATGGTCATGTTTATTGCTGTACTCATTTTGTGTAAAGACATTTAGCAATGGGCTTAACCTAATGGAGCTCTCTGCCATTTCCTGCTGAAGTGTTGAATAGTGAAAAGAAAGCCAACTGGAAGGCAACGACTTGAGAAACTCATGAATTTCCCTTCAAAGTGCCCTATAAAGCCTTAAACCAGCAATCACCATCTGGTACTATTTTTCCATAGCTCTACTATCAAGGAGGTGGCAGGTGGGAGTTCTACCTGTCACTGCTGAATCTGGCAAAACATGTAAGAAAAAGTCCTCTCAGACATGAGGTTGATGAATTCAAACCCACTCAAAGTTAAGCGAGGAACATAGTTGCTATCGAACATAGTTGTGATTCATGAATTGAAATTTGCAACTGAAAACTGATTTATGCCCCTGAATCAGAAGATAGATAAGGGGTCGTCTGATGTGGCTGGGATGCCTGGGCATGGTCATGATGGGAAACTCTCAGTGGCTGCAAGGAGTGTGCAAATATCTTAAAATCGGTTGGAAATTGCAGCAACTAAACTAAATAAACTTTTAAAAACCTTTTAAAGAGTCATCATAAGAAGTGCTGGGGGTGGCAAGGATATAGCAGAAAGTAACCAGAAGGTAGCCTGGCCGGAGACTGAGAAGACTGCTATGCCACTGGGGCTACAGCTGCTTCATGAACAGGGGCAACAGCACTTTGGTTTGTCTTACTTACGTATTTCCTTCTCCCTACATTTCTGCTGCATTACACAGAGAGAGTTGGTAGTTATCATTTTTTCAGGTCTCTCCTAACATGAGGAGGGGAGCATAATTCAAATCAAAGCCACTTTGACATGATCCATTGATTGATGGGTCTTGCTCAGCTTTGTTCCATCTGCTTTAGGTATGTATTTTTATTACTAAAGAAAGGATAAAACTCAGTGCCACAGTTCCAGAGTAGTAGCAGACTTGGAGCTGAGGTCCTTGGCTCTTTGCATGCCTTCAGGAAATTGTTCACTTACTAATTGATGATCAACAAACACTATTAGAAATCCATCTGTTTCTTGAAGGGGTACTTGAGAGATCATAATCTGTGGAATTGTCTTGGTTATGATTTTATGATGTTAGTATTTTCAGTTCCAAATTTGCTAATACTTTGCTACTGTGGTACACCATAAATCTCATAAAATTTTGTGGCTTTTCATGTTAAATGAAATACTCCCAAGACACTACAGAAATATCCCAGAGGTCGTCTGTTTATCCATCACCCACATTCCTCCATGTGATTGATTTTTTAAAGTTCAGTGATTAGCCTTTCCAAGCCATCTTGTTTTCCTTTGCAAATTCATCTATTTTGATGATATTCTGCCCTTTATGTATTGTACTGTATTTCTCTTTTCCCTTAAAACAAGTTTACTTTTATACTGATTGTGTTTGAGATGTGCTGATTTTTAGTAACTGTTTGTACTTATTATCAATTTTGGTGAGTTTTGTAAATCTTGCTCTGCCTGTGGGTGTGATTACACTTGACCTCCCTTCAGCTGTGCAAGTAGTTTTGATGCATGGGTGTGCATAGCCTCTGATGGGAATCTTGGGAAATCACTGGCTTGAGCCCAGAATTAATATCTCATTTTACAGTTTCCAAACTATGTGAGTAATGAAAAATTTTATTTCTCCTACTTGGAATTAATTTTTAAAGAAAGATTTTCATTTACCATTAATTTCTGATGCAAGAAAAAAATCTCTCATATTTTTGAAGGTGGGAATGTTTTCCTAAATAGTTATTTCTAAGGACTTTAAGGGGTATCTAGAAAACATCATGAAAAAGGAAATGATGAACAGAAGAAGCTGAGGAAAAAGAAGACCAACCATGCTCAGAGGAGGAACAACACAATAAGCACTCTAGTAGCAATGGGGAATCCTAGTCCAGAACCTTACTAAAGGTGTGGAGTTGAGTATAGGCTCTGTAACTTCAGCTTTTGATGAATTCAGTGTATTAAAAGAATGGTATGGGTAGTATTATAAATTTGGAGCATAAAAGACATGAGAGGCAATTGGGAAATAAAAAATCTAAATAAAACCTGATAATTGGAAGACACTTTGCAGATGACTTTCTTCTAGCAATAAGTTTACCACGGTCAATGACTATTTCTCAAATACCCTGACAAGTTGCTGACATGTGGCTTGTGAAAATTACTCTATTATGACTGTGAATTCCAAGGAAAGCAGGTATTTACCAAACCTGTACTTTGAAATTCTGTTATTGAAATGCAATTATAATTATTATCATTATTTTGCATTGATACAGTTCTGTTTTATGTCTTACAATTGTAAAGGCATAAATGAATATTTTATTTGCTTTCTTCTACAACCCTGTGAAGTGTGCCAGGGTTATTGGTCTTACTGTGTGTATTAAACATCTGAGGCAATTAAGGTTTGAAAGGCATGCAATTTATTTTTAGCTTTGGAAGAACAGCTCATGGGTCACAAAAGGTCCATTTAAAAATGCCAAGGAAGGGCTGCAGGAAGATAGCAATAAAAGCAAAACAAATACATTTTGCTTCTAGTAAATTAAGATAAGCCCTACTTCACCTTAAAACTTTCTTAAATTCTGAACCTTTTTGTTCTATTAGTCAGAGAATAAAATGTACTTGTTTAGACCAAAAGCTTTTGATGGCTGCACACAGGTCAAATTCTAACTCTGCCATTTATTCAGCTGTATAGTTCTAGTATGTCTTTTAATTTCATGGAATCTCAGGTTGAAAAGATAAATAAAAAGCATACTGTTGCTTTTCATGAATCTCAACATCTTGCTTCCAGTGTATTTATGAATATACAATACATGGACTATTTCAAGGAAAGGACAACTAACAGTTATTATTCAGTAGTTATTTTCCTATTATTTTGCTATGAAATTTTGTTTTACTTTTTTCCTTAAAATAAGTAAGATTTGAGTCTTAAGATGCACCTCCTTCCCTCTTCCCTGGTGTGTTGTCTGAAGCAGCATTTTGTTCCTCTTGGTGGTATCAGATCTACAGTATGCAGGAGTAACCATACTCTGCTCCTGGACCGCAGGCAAAGGAATGCCTCCCTCTCAAGGGCCTAGAGTCCCTAGTGGTCATTTGGCTGTGCTTTTTGGGGTGAAGCAGATGTGATGCCTCATATTCCAGGGAATCAAAACCTTGACTTGGCTGTTCCACTCTGCTCTCAGGGTCAGAAAATCATTCCTAGCCCTCTCACCGTTCCTAGTCCCTCACTGCTGTTTTACCCGATCTCACAGAGGCCCTAGATTATGACCATAAAAATACCTGAAGCAAAACATAGCATATATGACCACAATATGTTAATATGTATAAATTATATGACGTCATTATGTGTAGTAATTATTATCTCAAATTATAGTGCATAGAGTGATATGTACCAAAACTGGTAGACTACTGTGCATCTTAGTTGATCACAGAAGTAGGAGTTCTTACATTTTAATAGAACGAATAGATGATAAAGTCAGATACAATGATCTAGGCCTCACCACAAAATGAATAAGCTACACATGAATGAAATAAAGCATGATAGAACATTTTTCAAGAGTATCATAAAAGTCAAAAGACTCATTCAAATACTTTCAAAACACTGAAGGAAGTGTGTGAGTCATATATTATGTGCACATACAAATAGAACAAAAGAATCTTGAGTCTTTCTATCTAATCATTGGCCAGCACTGAAGTTATTTACCTTGATCTCTGGGTTCAGAAATTAACTTTTCCCTTTTTTCAGTTATTAATGGAATGATACAGTATGCAATCTTTTATTCCTGGCTCTTTTTGCTCAAGTGCATATCTATAAGATTTATATCTCTTACTTTTTCTTTTCACTTAATTTGCTGTATTGAAACAGTTATATGATTATATGGAATTTTCTTTTAAAGTTTGTTGTGTAGGAGTATATTGTATAATTCCAAATTTGAGGTATCACCATGATTTGAGTATGATCTGTGCGCCAAAGACGTGTATTTTGGAAACTTGGACCTCAATGTAATATTGTTAAGAGGTGGAGTAGTTTCAGAGGTGCCCTGAGGGATGGTGACTCAGTCACAGGGGAGTCACCTAGAAGCTATGAAGACTGGCCTTTGATGTAGATTAATTCCTGAAGACTTCATTGTTTTAAGGAAATAAGCCTGGTCCACCCCTCCCTGTGCATCTTCTTTGACACTGCAGCCCTTTTCTGCTTCTCTGTTAAGTTGTGACACAGCCAGGGGCTGCTCCTCACTGGAATATGTGACCATGCAGTCTATACTGTCCAGCCACCTGACTCTTGAACCAAATAAAACTCTTTGTACATCTCCTAGTGTTAAGTATTTGGCTCTGACATCTGAAGATTGACTGAGCAGAAATAATGAATATTGTTATTTTTATAACGTGATTTTTTGGTGAATTTTTGAAACCATTTTTCTTGCTGGAATGTACTTAAAATCAAGATGTATGTAGGGTAGAATTATTGGGTCATGGAAGGTGCTACCAGTGAGTTTTCCAAATAAGTCTGGCCCATGCACACTCCACTGGGAATGCATGAGTCTTCTTACTGCCCCCAGCCTTTCCTTCAGTCTTCTTTCTAACGCTGGCTGTGGGCCAGAGGTTGTCTTATTTTCTGCTTCTCCCTGATGATTAAGGATAATCTGCATATTTTCTTGTCATTTTGATTTCCTCTATTTTGGTATAATAATTATTTATAAGTATTACTCATTTAGAATTTGATTTTCAGCCTTTTTCATTTATAGGTATTATTTAAATATGAACTGCACTCGAACAGTTGAATTACAGTCTTGCTAATCCATAACTTAGCCTTTCACAGTATTAATGACTTTTAAGAGTGCTATATTCTTATTTTTAATAAAATTAAAGTCTTCACTCTTTTTCTCTATACAGTTAGTGTCCAGATAAATTTGTTAACCATGACTGTGAGAATATTCTCTTATGGTTACATCTAAGAGATTTATTTTCTTTTGTTGTTGTTGTTCATGTTTCTGTATCCAATTAGTCTAGAAGGATTTTGTGTATGGTGCAAATCAATTTTTCTCTGCATTCTAAAAATCTCCTTATTTTTAGCACTATATCTTACAAAGTATCAAATATTTGTTCACTGAATTGCAGAGGAACATTGACACAAATCAAGTAACTATTCTTTTGTGCATGTATTTCCAGACTCTTTGTAACACCATAGGTTTTGTGTGTCTTTGTAAGCATACTGCTCAGTATCCTGAAGTTAAATTTTAAATTTTACAAGCATAGCTTTAATTGCTTCAATAATAACAACTATTAGATCTGTTTCTTTTGGTGGTTGTGGTTAGTGTAGGAGGTTTTCGATCACACATATATTTTAGTGAGCATTTACTGAAGTGTTGTTTGCATTACTGACAAATTTGCATATCATATATTCTGATATTCTTTTCACTATCCTTGGTGAAGAAACTTGACCACAACCATCTAGGCAGACTCTTGTCACTATTAATTCCTGCAAACAACAGCCAGCATTACTTAACTGGTTTCCCAAGTGCTATCACGGGAACCCCTGTATTTCCTGCACTACCTGTGCTTCCTGAAGCCTTCTCCTTAGCAGATAGCCACAAATCCTGTCACAGAACCCCTCCCCTTCGCAGCTCTAAAAAAGAGCTCACAGCTTGCAGGGGCGGACCAGTCTGGTCAAGCCTCCAGAATCGTCCCTCTCAGGTTTGTTCTCAAATAAGCCTTTCCTGCTGAGCTCATACATTTTTTTTTCTCCCTCCTTTCCCCTTAGCAATTGGAGCTGATACAGGCTGTACTGTTACATTCCTGGACTGAGTATTTGTACCTTTTCTTTCTTCCTTTATCAGTTAAGCCTACTTGACGTGCATATCTATTTTACAAATTTTAAAATGTAATTTTGTGACTGTGCTGAATAACAAGATTAAGGGCAATGACAGTTGGGATACATAACAGCGGTTCCATAGGGTGATAAGGTAAATGAAAACTTCCTATTGCTTTCTAACACGATGGTCATGGTGAGACTGCAGTATGACAGGTTACTTAGGTGTACACGATGATGCTGTAAACAAACCTCTTGTGCTATCAGTACCATAAAAGTGGAGCACATGAAACTTTGTATAAGTACCTAGCAATTTATAATGAAAAGGAATGGCTTAGCTATTTATTATACCATAGTCTATATCCTTGTTTATGAGCAAACTCTTTCTACTTAGATACAGAAAAATGAAAAAGACTTACAGTTTCGATGAGTTTAAATATTCGGTATCAATGAAATCTGACAGTTCTTCCCAAATTGATGCTATGATTTAACAAAGTTTATGTTAAATTTATGTCAATATTTTTGTATGGGCATCATTATTCTAAAGCCTTTACAGATAAGCTAAGAAACTAGAAGATCTCAAACATTTTTCCAATTATTATAAATTGGATTGATATACATGTACTTCGACATTTAGATCAATGGTATTTTGATTGGGATTGCATTAAATCTGTATAACAGTTTTGGGAGTATGGGCATTTTCACAATGTTGGTTCTTCCTAACCAACAGCAAGGAATGTCCTTCCATTTTCTAATATCCTCTTCAATCTCCTTTTTCAGCATAGCATAATTTTGAGCATATAGGTGTTTCACATTTTTACTTAGGTTGATTCCTAAGTATTTCATTTATTTACATGTTATTGTAAAGGGTGATATTTCCATAATTTCTCTCAGTGAGTTTTTTGTTTGTGTACAGGAATGCTATTTAATTTGAGCATTGACTTTGTATCCAGCTACACTGCTGAACTTGTTTATTACCTCTAGTAGTCTTTTAATGGAGATTATTGGGTCTTCTATAAAGAGTATCATGTCATCTGAAAATAGTGATAATTTAACTTCTTCCCTTCCTATCTTTACTCCTTTCATTTCTCTCTCTTGTCTGGTTGCCCTGGTTAGTGTTTCCAGAACTATATTGAAAAGGACTGGTGATAGTGGACATCCTTGTCTTGTTCCTGATTTTAAAGTGAAAGTTTCAGTTTTTGTCCATTTAGTATAATATTGGATATTGCTTTGTCATAGATAACCTTTATAAAGTTGAAGTAGAAACCATGTATTCTGAGTTTCTGAAGGGTTTTTATCATGAGCATGTGCTGGACTTTGTCAAAAGATTTTTCTGCATCTACTGAGATGACCATGTGGGTTTTTTTTTTTTTTTTGGCTCTGTTGATGTGGTGTATTACATTTATTGATTTGTGTACGTTAAGCCATCCCTGCATTCCTGGAATGAAGCCCACTTGGTCATGATGTATAATCTTCTTAATAATTTGCTGCATTCTATTTGCCAGTATTTCGTTGAGAATCTTTGCATCAATATTCATTAGTGAGATTGGCCTATAGTTCTCTTTTTTGGTTGCATCTTTCTCTGGTTTTGGTATCAGAGTAATACTTGCCTCCAGGAATGATTTAGGGAGGATTGCTTTTTTCTCAATTTTATTGAAGAGTTTAAGGAGTATTGGCATCAAATCTTCTCTAAATTTCTTGCAGAATTCAGCTGTGAATCCATCTGGACCTGGGCTTTTCTTTGTTGCTAAGTTTTTAATTACATTTTCAATTTCAATAGCTGATATTGGGCTGTTCAAAATTGCTATATCTCCTTGGTTGAGCTTTGGTAGTTCACATGTTTCTAGAAATTTGTCCATTTCCTCTGTGTTTTCCAGTCTGTGACTAGAGATTTTCAAAGTGGGTATTCATGATGTTTTGAATTTCCATAGGAGCTGTAGTAATTTTTCCCTTTTCAGTTCTTATTGCATGAATTTGAGTTTTTTCTTTATTTCTCTTGATAAGGTTAGCTAGGGGTTCATCAATTTTGTTTATTCTCTCAAAAATCCAGCTTTTTGATTCATTAATTCTTTGTATTTTTTTTTTTTAGTTTCAATTGTATTTGTGTGTGCTCTAATCTTTACAATTTCCTCTTTTCTATGAGCTTTTCGTTTAGCTTGCTCTTCTTTTTCTAGAAGCATGAGATGGAGCATTAGGTTGTTTATTTGTACTCTTTCTGTTTGCTTGATGTGACAATTTATTGCTATATATTTCCCTCTTAAGACTGCTATTATTGCATCCCACAGAATATGTACATTGTTTCTATATTTTCATTGAATTGTAGGTATTGCTTTATTCCTTAATTTCAACTGTAGCCCACTGGTTGTTCAAAAGGCTGATATTTAATTTCCATGTATTTATGCAGGTTTTCCAATTTATTTTGCCATTAATTTCGAATTTCAGTGCACTATGGTCAGATATTATGCATGGTATGATTTCAATACCTTTGCATTTACTTAAGAATATTTTATGGGATAATATATGGTCTATTTTGGAGAATGTCCCATGTGCAGCTGAGAAGAATGTGTATTCTGATGTGGTTGGGTGGAACACTCTGTAAACATCTACTAAGTCCAATTGCTCATGGGTATGATTTGGCTCTGTTATTTCTTTGCTGACTTTTTGTCTAGTTGATCTATCTCTTTGTGACAATG
>PVLA01007793.1:0-40480 GCA_004027455.1 Hydrochoerus hydrochaeris
ACATATGTTACGCCACCGGCTGCCTAAGACAGGCACAGGACCAATTGCTGTCCTGCAGGCCCATGACGGGTAAGGCCTGGTTGGGTTCATATGAAGAGTCCTTGACCTAAGACAGGCGCTGTCCTCACAGGGCCTGCCATACTCTTATAAAGTGATAAGGGAGGAGATGTAGGGAGCAGCATGATAGCTTCATGGCTGCTGCTCCATCTCTCTCTCCTGTGGGCGTCCAGTGCATCGGCCTACATTTCCCAGGATCCTCTCACCCCACCCAGGAAATGACAGCGACCCATCCGTAACTTCCTGCCCCCGCTTCTTTATAAGCCAGGAGCATTGTTCAATAAAACGAGGTTTGATTGGGAAACTTCAACTTGCCTCCATCTCTCTCTCTTCACCCTGCCCCCGCCCCGTTTTCCTTCCTCAAGGGGAAAACTCACGCATTGGTCCGCAGGCCGGATCAATGTGCTTTAAATTTAGATTTATTTTACATGAGACAATTCATTGCACAATAAAAAGATGTCACTTTTCAGTGGATGAATATACTGAGCAAAGTCCTTTTTAATTTATATATGGGAAAACTATTAAAATGTAAGTTTTTATTTTGTATTACAAACTAGGGAATGTCTGTGAGAGTTCACATCCAGAAGTAACGTATAAATTCCAAGCCCAACTGTATTTGATGTATTTCCTGTCAAAAGGAGAAATATAAGTAACATTTTGAAGGAAATATTAGGATCATGCCCTAGGAATTTGACAGCAAGATGAAAACATGTCACTTTCAAAACAGAATCTAAAAGGTGAGGGGAAATTTTCATTGCACTGTTACATGGTGTGTTGGGCAGTGCCTTGGGAAGCTGCAGCAACTTCTCATTTCTTCACAAATGTTTCAACTCTGTGATTGGGGAATTCTGCACCTGAGCACATGAGTAACTCTATGGAAATGCCAGCGCAAAAAAATAAAAGGTTCTAGAAAGTCATTTAGAAATATTTTAGGAAATTTTAGGAAGTTTTACCTATATAAGAAAATACAGTTAGTTTAAAATAGAATGTCACCATGCATTTGAGGAAAAAAAATCATATATTGCTGATAAAACCAAATGTCAGTACAGTATTTGAATAGAGAAGAAATCTGTAGTTATTTTATACCTTAGCTTTGAACCCATTATAGACGAATAATAATTGCAGCATTCTTATGCTATCCAAGGGATTAGACTGTAACTCTGAGTGTCAATTACTCACATGAGATAGGGAAGATTTTTGGGGGTGAAAACCATCCGATTCTGCAGACTTGAACAGAGTTACAGCTACCAAATATGCTTAGACATTTGCTCTCAAAGTCTTTCCTTCACAGTGTTTCTGAAATTTATATCTTGTTTTAAATGTAATAGAAAAATATGCTGATAACATTGTATTTCCATGTAGAGAACATTAGAAAATTTCTATAAAAATGCAAAATATTCTTATGATTCATTACTGTAAATAATTTTACATTATTTTAAGTGAATCAGTTAATAAAATTTCAGATGTTTGCAAGAAAATAAGTAAAAGTGCATTAAATGTAAAATTCTTTGTTAAGGAGCTTGTTGGTTAACAAACAATATTACAAAACGGAAAAAAAGTGCATGGTTGATTGAGATGTCACATGTCTTTCAAGTTCATTTAGCAAACAATTAATTCTGACTCAGTGAAAACCAGCAGGCTTTGCCTTTAGTCAGTTTCCAGGTGAGGCAAAGCAAATGCCACTGATGTCCTGCTATGTGGCTTTAACTAGCCCAAGTCACACATTTGATGACTACAAAATGAGTTTTTAAAAACTAACTACTTTTTAGTCAACTCAAGAAAATATCTTAAAGTCACACTTTGCAGTCAATTAATAAAGCTTGAGTTAGTCCCATCTCTATAACAACACAGAGATATTAGAAGGTAAACGGTTTTTAGTGTGATGGTTAAGGATATCAGGTATTCAACTGAGAATGGATGGAAATACAACAATGAGGAATAATTTCAGTAAATATAAAAATACTATTGAACAAGTGCTAGAAAGGAGAGATATACAGGTCCATAGGAAAATACAAAAGATATGACTTTACTGAAGACATTAAAATGGTCTTTCCAGAGAATATGACACAAAAGAAAAGATACAATGGATGCCTGGCAATGATTAGGGAAAATCAGGTGCATTAGGATTGAGGCACAGCCCAGCAAATGTGCAAAATATTATGTGCAAAAGTGAAGGGTTTGTGAAAAGCAGGTAAGTGGATGAAAGAAGGTAGTTGTTCCTGAAGAGAAGGGAGCTCGACTGTTCAACAATGATAGGACAAGTGACATAATTTTTGTTTAATTTGTAACAAAATGAAAAAACTATTGAAAAAACTTAGGCAGAGAAATGAATTAAACAGATTTATGCTGTGTAAAGAGCATCCTGGATACAAGATTACAGGACTTGCTCACCTTAGGAAGGAGTGGAGATGGATATAAAAGTCAGGAAAGAAGTCCAAAGTGAAAGAATGATTGAAGAAGACATCCTGGTGATTTATTCAGAGAGTAAAATCATTGGAATCTAATATTGAATGCATGTGGGAGTAACACATGACTCTAAAATTTCTGATTTACTCAGCTGCAAGAATTACATTGATATCTGCTAGGGATGTAGCTCAGTGGCATAATCACCTGCCTGGCAAGCGCAAGGTTGTGAGTTCGATCCCAGGTACAAAAAAAAAAAAAAAAAAAAATTACATTGATATCAATGAAAAGAAGTCATGGTAGAGGGTTAAGCAAAGAAAAATGTTTGAAGACTGTTCATGAGTTCAGTCGAGAAGACATGTTTGAGATATAACTCAGAGGAGGTATTCAGAAACATCCCAGAGAAAAGGTTACTTGTTAGTGGGACATATGGATTTAGTGTTAAACAAAAAGAAGTTTGAATTGTAAATTTAATCTTGTAAGTCATTTGCATAAATGAGATAACTAAAGTCATGGACATAGGTGATATCATCTCAGAAGGAAGACAGAAAAGAAAGAGAACAGGTCTGCCCATAGAACATTTCTATTTTGGGTGCAGAGGAGACAGAGTAGAGCAGAGGGGAGTGGAATACAGAGAGCACAGCTTTGTACCTCATTTCATCGAATCACAGGATCTTTATACATAAAAGCTCTTCTAGAAAGGGGTTTGCCATGTGAGCAAGAGAGAGAAGCGTGCTTTTTAAAAATGACACAATATTTTAAATTTAAATTATTTAAAGAAAGATGCAAAAATATTTGTCTTTTTTACTACTCACAATGTGAAATACGTGAAGAGAGAAAGAATAAAAAGTGTCACAGAAAAGAACAATGATGCCTTGGAGATAAAAGGGAAGGAAGGAATTACTACAAACTGGAGGACTGACTTTGTACCGAATTTTCCCCGAAACTCTCCCTGAGAGCATCGAAAGGGAGGAGCATAGAAAGGCTTTTGCTTGAAATGAGTCTGGAGAATTACAGGGATTCAAGAGGCTTTTGTGCCATTGTAAAGCGAGAAGATGCTCATAGACAGTGAAGTATGTGCAGCTTCACATCACTCAGGAGGCCTGAGCAATAATTTACATACTACTGATGCTTTTAAAAGGCAAAACTCTTATTTTATTAAGTTTTCTCTCTGTGCCTGCTTATGTATGTCTGCATATGTATTGTTTGATCTGCATGTGAGTGTAACTTTTTTTTTTTTTTGGCAAATTGAATCCTAGAAGTTGTTTTTTTTTTTTTAAGTATTTCCTGAATTTAATCTCGTATGATAGAAATGTATGCCAAGAACAGGGTCAGTCTGCCTGACCCAGTATTATCTCACTCTTGCTTCCAGCACACACACACACACACACACACACACACACACACACTCCAAGAGATACATGTAAGTGCATTCAAATAAGCACACACCTGACACTTTAAATCAGTAGTGTGTGAGAGCTTCATAGAAAAATCTTTAAATGGCAGACTTACACTAGAGCTAATCTCATACTCTAATTTTATGGCTTTAATTCCATCTTCTTTTTGAATCCTGGTTTTTAGATTCTCTCTTTCAGCTCCTTTTAAATGACAGCTATGAAAGCTCATGACTTCTTTTTGTAAAAACAAAGTTTTTTTTTCTTAAAGGTTCTCTCATTTCTTCCTTGGTTTATATTCTCCCATTTGTTGTTTATCTAACAAAAATCCTGGCTAAAAAACTGATTTTACTTGAGACCCAATATGCTCTATATTCAATGCTTTCTGCCATTGAAAATTTCAGATACTGTAGATAAGATAGTAATTAAACTGCAAATATTTTGAAGTTTTATAATCAAATGTATTTCATTGTAGAAAGAACTAGGAATATAGAATTATACCAGGAATTCTAAGACAATTGAAGGCATGAATTGAGACTAAATAGTGAATCTTAAATTTTAAAGAGCACTCAAAATAAATTTTTAACTTATTCTTTGGAAAAGCTTAAATTGAATAAATTGTGCTTCTTGTATAACACAAATCTTGAACTTGGTTTCCTTTCAAAATTCTTATCCAATTTTTTCTTGAGAATGAGAAATGCATCATATAGGTTGCTTTATCTTTCTATATTCTTATTCACACTACCTTTAACCTGTTGATTTTTAGGATGCTAACTTGTATCAGTCTGTGGTGATTCAGTATGAAAAAGAAAGTAAATATTTATCCTAATTAAATATGAAATATACCTGATTTGCTATATTTCATGCATACAGAAAGGGCTCAAAAGGAGTATGGAAGTTCTGTCATATAATTATTCATTTAATTATTAATGTGAGAAATGAGGAATTTGAAGCTTAATTACATGTTTGAGGAGTATCATTGGATAATTAGCACCCTCACTTTCAGGTACTTTTACAACATAAACCATTTCCAGAACTTCTTAAAGCTTTTCCTCTGCTTGAAACTAAAATGAAATAATGAAACAGCAGTTCAGGGCTGCCCTGAACAGACCCACAGAACTAGATGTGCTAGAAAAAGCAAAGACTATTTGCACAGATGGTCTGCCATAAAGCTTGGCAAATTCAGCCAACCTACAGGAGCTCTGGGAATGGCATCTCTGCCAACAGGCAAATACAGTGCCTTTCGAATTTGGATTGCCAAAACCAAAGTCTGGAGACACCATGTTGTAGCTTATCCCTTGTGAAAATCAGAAGTAACAAGGACATTATGTCTAAAGGCTCCTCTTTGTTCTTGGGATAAAGTTCCAAATACCTGACATGCCGCAGGTCCTGCACGATATAGCACTGCTTCTCTTCAATCTGATCAGAAAGCACACTGGTTTACAGCTGCCTCTGTGGCCCAGACTTATCATCCACGAGGTTTGAACCCTCTCAGGGACATTTGCCATTTCCGATCCGTGGAAAGTTCTTCCCAGACCTGCTGACTCACGCCGGTCTTTAACACCTTAACTCAAGGCCATATCATATTCCATATCCAATCTTTTTTTTGAGAACTAATTTTTTAACTAATCCTCACTCCCATCACAATCCTCACTAGATTAGTTTGCCCTGTTTGTAGAATTTCATAATATCTTAGATTTTCCTTTAAATAAGTTAGCAAAGTATATAGGTGCCTGGTATGTAAATATGTTGATATTTATAGAATGGTAAATGAATTGAAATGTTTTTGAACACATATTGAAAAGTAAGAGTTAAAAGAGACATTAATATTATATTCATTAAAATGTTGTGTACTTATTTCAGTATCCAGAAAAGTAGAATAGAAATAAGTATAGTGACTGTTTAAAGACAAATGAAATATTAGCTTACTATTTTATAGATTTAGTGTTAAAATATCATGCTTTAGTGGTGACAGTTGCATAAAGAGCTGAATATATGGCAAATTCCTAGTCTCTGCAATTGTAAAGGGTGAATTTTTTGGTACAAAAAGTGAAATGTATCTCAATAAAATTAATATTTGAAATGCAATGTCCTATTGTAGCAATTAGCATTTACAGGGAAAGACTTTAAACATTCACTATCAATAGTTGATGCTATTAAATGTTTAAAAAATTGGAAATAGGTAAAAAGACTTTATTTTGAAAGATCCTTGCAAGGCGAGAAGACAGTTGCAGTGGGAAGATGTTTCCTGCCCAAAAGATCTGCCACATGTGTCTCCAAAGTCTAGTAGAAAAGTGTTTCTTTCTTAGGGAAGAATAAAGGAGGCGTGACATAACAAGGTGTTGGGGACTGGCTTAAGTAAGGGGGATGACTGGACAGCCAAACTGGAAATGTCTTTCTTTGTGTAGCTGATTCCCAAGAAGGAAGAATTTTAGTACTTTGTTAAATTCAAAGATGGTCCAAAATATAGGGACTCTGGAAAACCTGACTCAAGAAGCCTGACTAAACTTTGTTCAATTCATATTATCAAGTGATATGCCCAGAGTAGTGAGTAGGGCAAGTGATTCATGCATGAGAAAAAAGTGAAGAATGTATAGTCTGTAAGGCTCTTCAGTATTATCTAAGAAAAAGTATGATTTTTTTTTGTTGTTTTTTGAGACAGGATCTTGCTCTGTAGCTCAGGCTAGCTTTGAACTCACCACATAGTCCAGGGGCCTTGAACTGGTGGTGATTCCCCTGCTCAATCTCCTAAATGCTGGGATTACAGATGTACACCACCACACTCAGTTTAGGGAGCCTTCTTTACTGTTGCTGTTTCCTAGAAGGATGGGGCTTAGTGAAGTTTAATGCTTTCACTTTTGTCTGGTAAAAA
The DNA here is from genome assembly GCA_004027455.1 of Hydrochoerus hydrochaeris. Classification (NCBI taxonomy): domain Eukaryota; kingdom Metazoa; phylum Chordata; class Mammalia; order Rodentia; family Hydrochaeridae; genus Hydrochoerus; species Hydrochoerus hydrochaeris. The sequence goes on from PVLA01007793.1 coordinate 6,727, forward strand.
GAATTCCTCCAAAAGATATTATGCATCGCATTTTACAATACAGTGGCCAGTACAGATTAAGTGGAATGGATCCTATATTACATGGAACCAGTGAACTTCTCTGCCCACCTCATCCATTGTAAGCTGTGGATTCCTGCAGCAGATGAGTAGGCAGAGGAGGAGGTTCTGGTTTTGTAGCACAAGAATTTTCTGTGTTTGAAATAGTGTCACTTTATTGTAAAATATCAAAGTTCACAAATTTATTATTGCTTTGGGAAGCATTTCTGTGGGCATCCTGATAGAAAGGGTTAGAACATAGTTTTGGCAATAACTGTAGACAGTATTAAATATTTTATGAGAAATACATTAGTGTAAATCACCATTTTAAAAAGTGAAACATGAATCACTACCCAAAGAATTGGATTTCAGTGCAAGAAATCCTGATTTATCTTCACTGTTGATACTGTGTATGTAAATGCCATTTCTCAGAAGCATAAAACCCTGGGTATAATATATTGGTTAGTGTAAGCAGCATAATATATATTTTTCAGGCTGTGCTAGTTACATTAATCATATATTTTAAGAATTTTAAGCTTATTTTTATGAGGCATTGCAATGCGTGTGGCATTGATATGCATGTATAATTTATTACTTGGCAAGTGAATTATCCTAGACTATTTTATGTGTTTGATATATTGATTTTCATTGTGATAAATCATTTTAAGACTGTACGTCTTTACTCATGGTGATTTATCCACAGAATCACATACACTATGGGGCAAGATGTTGCCGCCCTTTGAATATTTTCTACCAGCTAAAAATAGAGTTGTTAACTGGAATCCCTAACTCCACTAGGGAAACATATTTAGCAAGTTGAAAGAAATAACTTCCATCCAATATCTAATTAGTTGTTGAATAAGTGCCCATAAAAAGTACTTTCATTACAGTGTGTCTTTTTCTTCCATACACTTATCTAGTATCCCATTTTTTAAAATCAATAGGCAATGAGGTATACAGAGAAAGGGAAAGGTATCATCATTTTTAAAAGTCTTGCTGCTATGTCTGCTGATGGTCTTTTAATCTTCATCAGCTCAAATACATGCACATACAATGACTGTAATTATAACAACCTTTTCACTTATAGAAAATTATCTCTGAACAGAGTTTTATGGAGAAAAAAAATTCAGTGTTCAACACCAAAGGTTTGGTGACCACTGGTGAACATGTCGTATAGAGGAACCAGATAAGGGAAATGGAGAATTTCTAAAACTTGGGCTGTAAATTTGATTCTTTTGTTAGGGTTTCTAATAAAAGGCATCAAAGCTACCTTGGAAGAATAGGCCATTTTATTACTGTTTCCAAGATGCTTCAGCAGCAGAATTGTGGAAGAATATTCCTGCTTAAAGAAGGGTTAGTCTTGGCACACACTTAGTATTCTTACTGAATAAATTAAGGAGAGAATGAATAAGTTCAACTGAATTTTTTTAAAAAAAATTTTATTTAGAGAAAAAAGTGAAACACAAAGAGGATAGAAATAATACAAAATTTCAAAAAAACAAAAACAAAAACCAATAAGAAATCACTAGTTGACAATTATGTATTTTCCTCCTAGAAGTAGTTGTTCAAGTTACAAAAGTAAAGCATACAAAGTAGACATTTAAACAGTTAGACTGCAATCAGCTCTGTTCATCTATCCAACAAAAAACTTAGTATTATGGTCATCAATCCTACACACTCAAGCATACATGCAGTTATATCCTTTAGAATACTTTCCTTTCCTCTCTCTTTTTTTTTTACAATGACTATAATAAATTCTCATAAACTGTTTAGAAGTTCTACATATGTATAAGTCTCTACATGCCTACCTAGCTTTTATGTATTAGAGGGAAAAACAAACCAAAACAAGTCAACAATACGAATTCCTAGAGAAACACGAAATGAAAAGGACATATAAAATCACAATACTAGGTGATCTACAGTTGTCACCATGATGTTTCTTGTTATTTTAAAAAAAAATTGTCTATATTGTCAAGCATAATATAATTAAACTTAGTGGTACATAGCACTATTAATAAAAACTGAACATTGGAGACATTATAGGACTTCAAAGGCAGTCAATAATCAAACCAGAATGGGTATCCTATTGAATCTTGTCTTCTTCAGAGTAGTTGGCTCTACTCTCAGACTCAATACTCTCAAGCATACCAGATTTGAATAAAATCAGTCAAGACAAAACAGCAATATAGCCAATCTTCTCTGCCTCATCTCTGCTCTACTATTTTTCTGTTGTTGTTTACTTTTCTCCTTCATTCCATTGTCTGCCCCTTTCATTGAGGTCTTTCTGCCATTATTCCTGGAACCCTGGTTATTTTCTTCTCTCTCTAGAATGTCCTTCAGTAGTCTTTGCAGGGTTGGATTGGTGGTCACGAACTCCCCCAGTTCCTCTTTGTTGTGGAAATATCTTATCTCTCCATTCATTTTGAGAGACAGTTTTGCAGGGTACATCAATCTGGGTTGGAGGTTATTTTCTTTCAGGGCTTGGAATATTTCACTCCAAGCTCTTCTTGATTTGATGGTTTGCATTGAGAAGTCTGCTGTGATTTTGATGAGTTTTCCTTTATAGGTAATCTGTTTCTTTTCTCTGACCACTTTTAATATTCTGTTCTTGTGATAGATTTCTGGGATCCTGACTATTATATGTCTGAGTATAGATCTGTTTTGGTTGTAGCTGGCTGGAGTTCTGTAGGCCTCATATATCTGATCATCACTTCCTATGCTTGGGAAGTTTTCCTTAATTATTTCTGTGAATAGCCTTTTTATTTCATTTGTATTTGTCCCTGCTTCTTCTTTCACATTTTTTATTCTTAAGTTATAAATCCTCTTATCATCTTCTAGCCTTTATATTATTACTTCCTGGTTAGTTCAACTGAATTTAAAACTACAATATATGGGTCACAATTGATGTCCAAAAGTCAGACAATTTTTTAGCATGTCCCAACTCTTTGCCCTTAGGAAAAGATGGTGTCTTTAACAGTTTTTGTGAAGAGTGAATGAAATGATCCATTCTCCCTGGTATATATACCAGCTGGTTTACATTCATCATTTAATACTCTTTTGTAACTCTCTTTCCAAATTTTTTCCCTATAAATATATTGGTTGTGTTGAAAATAAGAGTATGAGTAATTAAATTGTAGTTCTTTATTTGTTGAAAGAGAACAGCTTCCACTGAAAAAGAATTAAAATTTACATTTTAATATGGTAGCTTAGAAGTCATTTAACATATTTAAATGTGAAAAAGGAACTCTGACTTCATAAGATGAGAAATAGATTGATTCTCTGCTGGGTATTTAGAAAGAAAGTATTTATTAAAATGATCAAAAAGGAAATGGTGTGAGTAAGCAACATTATGCATCCTTGTGAGATAGAGCTGGACTCTTATTTGGCCAAAGTTGTAGAAGAGTGAGATTCTCACATGATGGATACCTGGTTTCATTCTTTTCTTGTTAGTATACATTTGCATTACAGAATAATTACATTCATCTTGGGGCACTGAAGCAGATACCAGAGCTGAACCATTTTTACTTCTCTTTCTCCTTTCTGCCTGTCCCTCTTCCTGTTCCTCTTGCCTTCCCAGATTCCGTTAGCTGTCCAGATTGACCAATATGGAATTATGTAAAAAGCAAACTGTTTAACTCTCACCTGTTGTTGCAGAAACTGCCACTAGATGTCATATGATTCTTATTTTGTCATTTCACAGAAGGGCTATGGATTTTGTATTTCATGCCATTGATAGACAATGGTAATAAGATATTGAGGTTTATGTTTGGATGTAATAAAATTGAATATCATTCATATTACATGCACTGGGGGACTAAATGACTATTTTGGTGAAATTGACCTGTTGATTTAGTCAAACTTAGATTTAATTAATTTGATAAATCTGTTTCATAATTTTGGTAAATGCCTGTCAGAATTTTATCTACAAGCCTTTAAATATAGATTTAAAACACACACACAACACACACACAAATATTCCATGTATTTATTCAACTTAGTCTCTGAGGAGTACTTTAGCATTAATATCACAAAAAGCCAACATATATCATTATACTATGACATTAAAATCATTTTAAGTGCTACTGAAGGGATATTACTATTGAAATAGCAAGGAACAAAAAGTACCAAAACAAATTCACAAATCTCTGACACACTAGTTTTAAAATTGTTTTTTAAAGAGCTAGTTTATAAACTGGATTAAACTAAATTTTTACTTTGAATTACTATGTTCTCTTTCTCTCACTCTCTCTTTCTCCCCACTAATGTTTTGTGACAATTAGTATAAATACATGAGGGTGGAAAATCAGACAATTAGTGTAGAGTTACAAGATCTGTGCTTAGTTTTTAGCTTGTACCTATGCATTCCTAATTATTCCATAAATTCAATAGCTACTTACACTAGCTAAATTATAATTAATCTGTAATTAATTTGTGTGAGAATGATGTCAAATTGTTTAAAAGTTTTGTAAATCTTAGATTACTACAGATTTAGAGAGTTTTTCTTGTCAGTTGGACTTTGGGAGGTGCTGGAATTTCTTTTACTCCAGAGATAAGTGCGAGTATGCTGGCATGGGTGGGAGGAAGTGAAGGATGAGGAATAGATTTGTATCTCTGCTAGCCACATATTCTTCTACCCGTATTCTTTTGGAATTTGTCCCATTGGTAGAATTTCTCTGCTATGTGCTGATAGAAAAGCATCCATTTTCATTACTTGCTAAAGATCACCACATTTAGGCTGCTTTGTTACCGAGCTTTCCTGAGTTAGGTTTTAGCTTGAAGCGTCGAAAACTCTAAATTGAGTTCAGGAAACAAGCAGACTGGGTGCCCTTTTGCTGGCCTGTACCCCTATCCCTGGCTCCATTTTCCAGAAGTCTGTAATTTTGGGCTATTTTCTGCTCTCCGTCTCTGGCTTACCTGCTCTCATTCAGATCTTCAACCTACTGTATTTCTTCTTTTATCATCACTCTGCATTTCTTCTTAACTTCTTAAGCAGAGTAAACTACCTATCTTTAGAGACACTATCTCTTTCCATATTATGCTCTTAGAACATATGGTTCTCACTTAAAATGGACCATCAAGATATCTCGCGTCTAAAGATGAGATGGTATATCCTCTGAGTACACCTATTCATGCCTACTATCAAAATTACATTCCATTTCTTTAAAAATTCTCATGTCATATGCTTTGGTATTTGTTGCACAACAAATAAAACCTATAAGTCCAATGCCAAGATCTCATGGTATGAGATAAAGCCTTCACATTTCCATATTATGGATACTATTTTTGATGTTATAAACTGAAGATTCAATTAGTTAATTTATATTATTTTATAAGGGCTATTATATTGAACTGTAAAAGTCTCTTTATTGTTCTCTTTTAATTATTACTTACACTTTGTTTTCTGACATTAATTTAATATTTTCCATTTTTTGTATCTATAGTGAATATCAATCAAGCTCATCTTTCATACAGTTACATGTACACTGAAGTACACAATAAAATATATAATATTCCATGTTTATATTTAAAATAGGATTAAATGAATTAAGCTCACAAATTGCATTCTTTTTGTTTTTAAATACTTATTTTGAAATGTATCTTAGTTGTCATATGTAGATCTAACTTTAAACCATATAAAATTTGGTAATCAATGGGAATTAACTAATAATGAGACTAATTTAAATGCAATGAACATATCAATACTTTATACCTATCACTGGTAATTACATATTTGGATACCATGTCTTTTGTTTCTTTAATGTTAAGCTTGAATTTTTAAAATCTACATTGAGTGATATCACATTCTGACATTCTGTTTCTGAGATTTTTCAGAAATGGCACCCAAACCTTCCCTTATTATTCTATCACTGACAAAATCTAAATTCAGTGCTGTTAATGTGGTCAGATAATGTTTTGAGACTGAAAGTATTACTTGTTGGCTAAGCAGTTAAAGCAAGAAAATATCATAGTGATAGTTGTTAAACAGAATTTCATATGAATAATTCTCCTTGCTAATGTTAGATAAAATTTGTGAACTCTAATAACATTTTGAACTTACTGTTGGATTAATAGTTTCTCAGTTTGAATGTTTTGATTCTCTTCTGCATCAAGCATCAATCAGTAAAAGCATTTTGGATAAATTAGCTTAGTGGTCGCTCATTTCAGATCATTTACATTTTAATGTGTAATTTCCACTGCTGCAGAGACTGAAAAATTTGTGTGCATGTGGATATTTATTGGGAAAGTAAAAGCAATGGTGATGTGGATAAAGCTCCTTGTATTAGACTTAACATGCTACCTGACAATCAAAAAATACTTGAAATTTATCTCATCACTTGTTCACTAAGAGGGTGAGAGCTTGGTCAATTCAGATAAATCTAAAACTAACTTTTAAGTAGCTCTGTATTTGGCAGTTATAAAGAAAAAAATCATTGACAGGTTTGCAAATCACTTGTAGTTAAACAGGCTGTTTTGATCTATTTGGGAAAGAATGATTATTTGCCACTCAGAATTGTAGAACAATCATTTTTGGAGCCAGATTTGATGATACCCTATGAATCTAGGTACTATAATAGGGCCATAATTGATTACTACTAATTCATTTTATACTTATTTTTAAAGGCAGTATCTGAATGATTGCTAAAATTAGGATGAAAAAGATTTTCTGTAGCACAAGTTGTTCAGATATTATATGGATAGCTTTCACTGAGAAAAATTAGAGATAGTAATTAACAATAGCAGCTTACATTTTTTGAAGAGATTTTACTCATAAAATGGTGGCAGAAGTGATTAAAGAAGGTATTACAATGAGCTTGCATTCCCTGAAAACGTGGAGGTAGCTTTTCTTTGGTCCCCTATTAAGCTATCAGCGACTCGAAGCACTTTAAACCCTGAAGGTTTGATAAGAGCAATTGAAAAGCTATGAACAAAGTTTTAACACTCCTCCGTTTCAGCAAAGAAGGATTAATTAAATGCAATTCATAGATCTTCAACTGTTTGTATTAAGACTGCAGTGGTTTAGAACTGCTCAAAGACAAAAAGAATATAAAGGGAAAATGGGCTTTTTTTCCCCCCAAACAGAAGGTAGTAAAAATGAAATGAGTAAACAAGTGATAGCCACATATTGTCTATAATTGATCCACAGTGGGCTGATAGGTCTGGGTCAGAGAAATGTGTACAATTAAACACTGCCACCCTATTGCCTTTGGAGGGAAATAAAAATAATACTGTGCTACTCATTTACCTTATTTATCCTTAGCTTAATATTATTTTACTTGAGTGTATGTACTGGTAACCAACTGCAAGTTTTAATAGGTAGAAAAAGAAAAAAATTAGAAAAAAGTAAAGATTATTAAATTTTAGTCACTCATGGCACAATTAAATATTACTATGACTATGAGAATCTATCAAATCCAATAATATGACAGTAATTCACCAAAAATGAAGTATTAATTTGTGAATTAATACTTAAGTAATGTCTAAATGCACAAAATTTGAAGAATGTTTCTTTAACAGATTTTACTCATCATAGTTAATTCATATTTTTATTCATAATTGAGGTTTTTGCTATTTTATTTTTTTACTTTTTAATTAGCATGTGTTTGCCCTACATGCAATTTACAGTCATCTTGGGGAGTAGGTACATGTGCATAATACAGATTCTTTCTTTTAAACCCCTTCCTTTTTTCTCTGTTTCCTTCTATCATCCTCTAAATCCTTTCTCCCCATTCTATTTCTTGTTGAATTATTAACCTTATTTCATGTTTATGACATATAATGTTTACATGCATGCTTATTCACATTAATTTATGACTAATGTATTTTTAACTTTAATAGATTTTTATCAATTATTGTTATAAAACCAAAATCATATAATTTTTAAAACTGCAACCATCTAATTTTCTCTGTAGAATCTTTAAAACTTGTAGTATTTGTAACACATACAAATATAATTAGAAAGTAAAAGCTACAGTGATGTGAATAAAGTTCCTTGTGTTAAACTCAACATACACATAATCTGTACTATTTTGAAGCTAAAATAATTCTGTGATCACAATGTATGTATATTCTTAGCTGTGGATCAAATTTTAGAGTAAGTTTAATATTACTTAAGTAACAGCCACACTGATACCTAAGTTGGATAAGTCTCAGATTATACCAATAGAAAACACCTGGAAATATTTTTAAATTATTATTTGCATACACTAAAGTTTTTTTTTCTTCCCCAGAAATGGATTGGATTTCCTACTCTTGCATACTGATTTCATATATTTCACCCTATTAAGTTTCATTTCCACCATTAAATAATGTCTATGAGAACTGTTCCTCAAGGGAAAACAGTGTTGAAAGAATCCACCAGCTCTTCCCACCTGCATTGGTGGAACTTGGCTACTGGTCCAGGGAGAATTCAGGTGACCAGCTCCTCCTCTCTACATTAGTAGGATCAGGTGACTGACAGGAGCATTAGCAGCACCGTAGGGCCCCAACTAGGTACACTTGATGGGGGGGCAGGACTAGATGGTCAAGCAGGTCTAGCCTTGTGAAAAAGTCTGAAGCAACAGTAACAATATGAGCCAACAATTGGAAAGTTAGGTGAACTACTGTTGTATTTGGGGAAAAAACACAGAATAGAAGCAGGTGGGTGGGTCTGCCCCTCTTCTCTTTTTCATTTTTCCTTTTTTCTTTTCTTTATTTTTTTTCTCTTTTCTAAATGGTTGGAGAGAACTCCAGTCACAGAAAATTAATCCCATCCCCCTAATGCAGAGACTAAATTCAGACAATCCCTTGTTTACTCCTTCATTCTTTCTCTTCTGTCCTCATCTCTTCTTCCCCTCCAGCCTTGTTTCTATTTTCTTTGCAGTTATCTTTGTTTTATCCAATATGCTTCTTAAATTGCCCTACCACAGGGTAAAACCACTCTATGAAGGATAAATACTTTACATACAAGCTCTTAATTTACCACCAGGTCTTTTATTTAACTGTAGATTGTGCTCTTATGGCTAAAGGTACAAAGTTAATAGTTACTATTAATAATAGTTAATAGTTTGTCACTAACTGTGCTTGATGCTGTTGTTGTTGCTAATTATACTATTGTAGCTAGGGTGTCATATCTGTTTTAATCAGTTGTTTTCCCTTCCAAAACAATACTGAGAAGCTTTGGGGCAATAACTTCACCCCAACCCAGCACCGAAGGACTGGGGACTGAAACAGATAGCAACATCACACTTATAATTAAATGGAAAGGAACAGTCTTGGACAGACACAAACCAAAAACCTCCGACACACAGATAACATCCCTGAACAGCAGACTCTTTCTAGAGAGGCCTTGATACTAGTGATACAGCTACCTTCTGCAAAAAAAAAAATTACAAGGATCAACACTGAAAATGAAGTAAAACTTTTTGAAATAGAAAAAAATGACAAATTCAGAAGCAAAAGGCAATCTCAGGTCTCCAGCCTATCCAGAATAATTCCAGGAGACATAAAGAGAGAGGGAAATGGGAGACACACACCTGAAATTTCTCACATGGCAGCAACTGACAAAAAGAAAAAAATCCACGAGGCTATAAAGGAAATCAGATCAGAAATAATCTCTCAGATTAAAAAAATGACAACCATAATGAAGAAATTGCTCAGAAAAATCTAGAGTAGACACAGATTAAAAAAATAGAGGAGCAGAGGAAAATGTTGCAAACCTTGAAATATCAATATAAGAAATAAATAGAATATATGAAATGGATTTAAACAGATATCCACAACATTAAAAATTCCATTGAAAGCTGGCAAAACCTTTTGAATGAAGATAGACTTTCAGACCTTGAAGATGGGATCATGGCTGGTGATCATAAAGAGAGATCTCTTAAAAATAACAAGGAAACAGGAAATAATTCAATAGTTGAAAGATAATAGAAAGAAAAAAATGTAATACTGATAGGTGTCAATGAAAAGCAAAAATCAACACAAATGACATAAAAAGGTGATTTGCAGAAGTACTAGCAGAAAGTTTGCCAAGCATGGGAATAGAATCTGACATAGAGATAAGTGAGACATATAAAACTCCAAATAGTCAAGACCAAAATAAATCTATACTCAGACATATAATAATGAAAATCTCATAAATTCAGCACAATAACAAAATATTAAAGGCTATTAGAGAAAGAAAAAGATAATCTTTAAAGGAAAACCCATCAGAATCATGGTGGACTTCTTAACAAAAGCCCTCAAGTCAACAAGAGCTTGGGGTGAAGCATTTCAAGTCCTGAAAGAAAACAACTTGCAACCCAGATTGATATACCCTGCAAAATTTTCTGTCAGAACTGATGGACAAAGAAGACATTTCCATAACAAAGAATAACAGAAAAAATTCATGAGCATGAAACTAACCTTACAAAGAGTACAGAAAGATATTCTACACAGAGATAAAAAGGACCACAGTTCCAAATACAACAACAAACCACCAGGCAGAAAATGCAGTTAAACAGAGGGGAAAAGCAGGAAAATAACATGACAAAGATAAGCCAATACATATCAGTTATAAGCATCAGTGTCAATGGCCTCAGTTCACTAATCAAAAAAGACTGGCAGAACAGATCAGGAAACAAAATCCAAAAACATGTTGTGCAGGAAAAACACATTTCACACAAAAAATTCATAAACTGAAAGTCAAAGAATGGAAAAGGAAAATAATACTCTATGTAACAGGAAAAAGCAGGGGTAGTGCTTCTGTTTTCAGACAATGTGAACTTCAAACCAAAAATGATCAAAAAGGATAAAGGTCACTACATGTTTGTTAGGGGAAAACTTCAAGAGGAAATGATAACAATCATAAATATGTGTGAAGCAAATATGGAGCATCCAACAATATGACAAATATCAGTAGACCTGAAAAATCAAATATGCAATAGCACAATTGAAATGGGGGAACATTAATACCCCATTTTCACAGAGACAGATCAACTAGACAAAAAATCAGCAAAGAAATAACAGAACTGAATGAAACTTGTAAACAAATGGACTTCTTAGATGTTTACAGAGTGTTCCACCCAACCACATCAGAATATATATTCTTCTCAACTGCACATGGGACATTTTCTAAAATAGACCACATACTGGCCTACGGGACGTGCTTAAGTAAATACAAAGGAATTGAAATTACCCCACGAGTATTATCTAACCATAGTGTAATGAAATTGGAAATTAATGACAAAAGAAATTTCAAAAACTCCATAAACACAAGGAAATTCAATAATACCTTCCTGAGCAACCAATTACAGAAGAAAGTAAACAATATCTACAATAAAACAAAATTTCAGGTACAGCATACTACCAATACAATGAAAGGAGTCCTACCAGGAACATTCATAGTGGTGAATTTTCACATCAGGAGAACAGAATGAGCACAAATAAACAACCTACTGTTGCACCTCAACTGTCTAGGAAAAGTAAAGAAAGTCAAGCCTAAAGGCCGTACAAGGGAAAAAATTATATCAGAGCAGAAAGTAATACAATTAAAATTAAGAAAACAGGTGCTGGGGGTTTAGCTCAGTGGCATAAGTGCCTGAAAAAAAGATTAAGAAAACAACACAAATATTATAAGTCAAAGAGGTGGTTATGTCAAAGAGTAAATAAGATTGATAAATCCTTAACCAACTTTGCCAACAAAAGGAAAGAGAAGACTCAAAATTCATGTAATGAGGAAAAGGGAGAAATCACCACAGATCCTGTGGAAATTCAGATCATCAGTACATACTCCAAAAATTTTTATTCTCATAGGGTGGAAAATACAGAAAAAAGGGACAGATTCCTAGATATATATGAATTAACAAAGCTGAATCAAGAAGATATAAATGTTCTGAATAACCCATTATCAGTTAATGAAATTGAAAATGTAATTAAAAACTTACCATAAGGAAAAGTCCATTTCCTGATGGATTCAGTGTTGAATTCTACAAGAAATTTAGAGAAGATATAATGTCAATACTTCTCAAACTTGTTAAAGAAATTAAAAGGGAAACAATACTCCCAAATCCATTCCTAGAAGCAAGCATTAACTTGATACCAAAACATAAGAAGAACACAAATAAGAAAGAGAACTACAGGCCAGTCTCCCTAATGAACTTAGATGCAAAATTCATGAATAAAATACTGGCAAACAGAATGCAGCAACTCATCATGCAGATTACACACCACGAGTTTCATTCATCCCAGGGATGCAGGGATGGTTCAATATATGTATATCAATTAATGTAATATCAATGGAGTCAAAGACAAAAATCACATGATAATCTCAGTAGATGCAGGAAAGGCTTTTGGCAAAGTTCAACACTCATTCATGATAAAAAAAAACACCTAGAAAAACTAGAATAAACGGTCTTTACCTCAATCTGAAAAAAGAAAAAAATCCATGACAGACCACTAGCCAGCATCATACTAAAAGGACAAAAACTGAAAGCTTTCACTCCAAAATCAAGAAGACAAGGATGTTCACTATCACCATTCCTATTCAACATAGTTCTGGAAACATTAGCCAGGGAAGTTAGATAAGAGAGAGAAATAAAAGGAGTAAAGACAGGAAAGGAAGAAGTTAAATTGTCATTGTTTCCAGATGACATGATACTCTATGGAGCAGTCCCCATAAAACTCCATCAAAGGATTCTAGATGTAATAAACAAGTTTAGTGGAATAGCTGGATACAAAGTCAACATTCAAAAATCAGTAGCATTCCTATATAAAAACTCATTGAAAGAGAAATCAGGGAAATCATACCCTTCACAATAGCATCCAAAAAAAATGAGAAGCCTGTGGATCAATCTAACAAAGGAAGTAAAAGATTTCTACATTGAAAATTACTGTATTCTGAAAAAACAGATGAAAGAGGATATAAGAAAAAGGGAAGATATCCCTTGCTCATGGATATGGGGAACCTACATAGTGAAAATAAGACCTACTCACAAAATTGTTATACAGATTTAATGCGATCCCAATCAAATACCATTAACATATCTCACAGAATTAGAAAAAAAACATTCTTAATATTCATCTGGAACCAGAAAAAATATAGAATAGCAAAAACAATCCTAGGCAACAAAGACAAGGCAGGAGGCATCACAATCCCTGAGTTGAATTATACTATAAAATTTCTGTCATAAAAACACCATGTTTTATAGACAGTAAAACAGACCAGAGGATCAGTGGAACAGATTAGAAGATACAGACACAATTACAAATACACTCAGCCACCTTATGTTTCACAAATGGGCCAAACATGTTTGCTGGAAGAAACATAGACTCTTTAATAAATGGTGCTGGTAAAACTGGCTCTCTACATCCTGATTACTAAAGCCAGACCTATGTTTATAACCATGCACTAAAGTCAAAACAGATCAAAGATGTAGATATTAAAACCAAAATACTAGATCTACTGGAAGAGAAACTAGGTAGAAATTTTGAAGACATAGGTATGAGCATAGAGTTCATGAACAAAACCTAAACTGCACTTTGAAGAACAGACAAATAGGATTTTGTCTTATTACAAAGTTTTTCACATCACAAGAAATCACCAGCAGAGTAAAAAGACAATGCACAGAATGGGAAAAATTTTAGCCAACTATCCCTCAGACAAAGGACTTATACTAGAATATATAAAGAATTAAAAAAGTTAGACTCCCCAAATTCAAAGACCCCATGCAAAAATGAGCATCTGAAATGCGTACACACTTCTCACACATTTAATGCAAATGGCAAAGAAATATATAAAAACATGTTCAACATCATTAGTCTATTTGAGAGATGCAAATTAAACAATACTGAGATTCCATCTCACTGCAGAAACAATGGTATGAGAAACTAACAGTGTAAAGGAAGTGAAAAATGTACAATCAATGTTGTGAAATGGCAATAAATTGTTTAAAAGGAAAATGGAACTATGATGGGGAAAAGGGGACGGAAGAAAGGGAAAAGAGAAAAATGCAAGTTAGTTATACTATTAGTGTGTGTTAGCTCATTGAAAAGGAAGGTTTGTGCTAATATCTGTTAGAGAATGATTTATGCCCACACTTTATATGCTGAGTAACTACTTTTAAGATGACAATATGCAATGTATTAACTATTGTTATTCTCCTGTTACTTTGTTATAGAATTCTGTTTTATGTTTTTCCATAAAATAAAAAATAAAAAAAGAAAGAATCTGATGTTAGCATCCAAGTGTAGTATTCTAACATAAAGGCCCATAATTATTTTTCCTCAAGGAAAATTTATTTTCTCATTAAACACATCATTTTTTTCTTCATTATCTGTATGAAATAAAAATACTTCATTCATTGATAGCATTTCTCAATGAATGTATTCAATAACAAAGCAGACTTCTGGGATATGTTGTGATTACCAGAAGACTATGTATTATTTCTGCAATGGAGAAGATCTCAAGATCTGCCTTTTAAATCATAAACAATTTTGGAAAAATGTTCAGCCTCCTGAATCTCAGTTTCCTATTTCTAAATAGAGGACAATAGCGATTCCTGTTTCACAGTGTTGGTAACTTTCCTGAGAGCATTAACTTTAGAAAATCTGTAATTTTAAATTCTTTTTCTATCCTTTTAAGGTATAAACCTTTTTAAAAGTCTCTTACAAGTTTTATAACCCAGGACTAAGCTTCTCTAGGACCTCTGCATTCATTCCTTCGAAACACAAGCATCAAGGAAGACAGTCTTCATGTCTCACATTTCTTAGGCAGTCAGAGCCTAACTTGAGTAGGCACCCTGCTTCAAGCAGTAAAACTACTTCCTGGAAGGAAGAGCAGAAATATTTGCCTTCCTTTTGAGTAAAGCCAATAGGCAAACACAGATGGCCTGTGATTCCTCCACTCTTCATTCCAGATAGAGTCAGATCTCCTGACCCTTATTTTACCAGCACTTTTTCCAAGATTGGGCTGTGCTCTGTCCCCTACTGCTTGCAATATTATTTGAGCAAAATCAACTTCCATTTATTCATCTTGACCTAAACAAGCTCCCCATATATGGCAGTTGATGTTATCTTTAATATTACTGTGAAAGTGATATAAGTCATCATGTCCCCTCATTATTTTCCCCTCAGCATTACTGTTACCATCCACAATAGCAATTAAAAGAAATGGAAAAAGATTGTGACATTTTGAGAGTTGATTCAGTGTAAACTAGAGGAAAAGTTACTTGAAACTAAAATTAGAGTAATAGCAATTACCAGCCGTGATCTGCAAACTAATGAGTTTGGTTTACTTCCTAGTGTCTTTACCCAGTAAGAACACTTTAGGATGCAAGTAAAGTTTCAGGGGAAAGGGAAGGTGCATTCTGAAATTAGAATATTTATATACATATGAATTAAACTAAATGGTGTATTTGAAACCAAAACGACTAAGATTTAAAACTTTTGTGAATACCTTTCTGTCAAAACTGCGTTACTCAAAATGAAATTTATATCTAGAAGATATTCCATATGTACTGAGATTTTATGCTTTCAATTCTCTTTCAGGAAAAGAAAATTTAAAAAATAGAAGAAAAATTTTTGAAAGTGTCAAAGTAATGAGTATTTATAGAAGGTATCTTAATTATACGAAAAACACTGCTATAGAGTGTTTCTAATAAATAATAAATGGCAAGATAGAAGCACTAATCAAGTCCATACTGATTTGTAATGTATTTACTTTAGATATTGTGTTGTACACAGTGTGACTATCCATTATGTAATACAAAAACAGTGGCCACAGGTGAACGGTGGAAGATGAGATGAGCTTACCATAGTCAGCATCTCCTCCTTCGTCTGTATCAGCTGTGGTAATTTGCCAGTCCAGATTTCAATTAAAAATACAGAGAGATAATGACCAAGCAGGAAAATATGTAGTCTGCCAAAAAACTATATAAAACTAAAAGTAGAGGAATCTTGCTTGAAGCCAGGCCAGTGTCACAAAGCATATGCTCTTCCACTTTGTTTACCTCAAAATGACTGACAAGACCCCACCTTCTACCACTTTGTGAATAAGGTATCTATTACTGTAACAAAATACCTGAGGATGATTCCCTTAAAAAGAGAAAAGATGTGTTCTGGCTCATAGTTTCAGAGATTTCAGTACATGATTGATGGGTCCTGTTGCTGTGGGCCTGTGACAAGGTTGTATATCATTGTATGGCGTGTGTAGAGGAGCAAACTGCTCACCTCTTAGTGCCTGGGAAGGAAAAAAGAGAGAAAGAGACTGATATTGTGCAGTTCCCTTTAAGGGTGAGCTCCCAGTGGCCTTTGAGCTCCCACTAGGTCCTACTTCTAAAAGGTTCCACTACCTCCATAGCATCATGGGCTGCAGACAAAGCTTTTAACACAAGGGGCCTTTAGTATCTTACAGCCCAAGGACAGCACCCTGCGCCTGTTGAGAGGTAACTTGTTATCACTCATCGTAGTTGGAAGACAGAGATAAGCAGAAAGAGCAGTTAAGCAGTGACAAAAAGAGGACATGATGCCATAGCAAAAAGTTCCTACAAAGTTTTAAATATAAAGAAAAGATATTTCCCCCTTACCATTCTAGTGCAGTTTGTCTGAGGTAGCGATAAAATGTTTTAAGAAACAGCAGCACCAGAGTCGTGTCACCCCTCTCCTGAAGCTCTGTGTTTGGCTTTGTCTCAGAATGTTCCCCCTTCCTACTCCTACTAGGCTGGCACCTCTGATGTTTTAGTGCTTGGCTTGAAGCAATACACATGTACAATCTCTTGGCTACAAGTCCAAAGCTATTTTTTAGACTACAACCGGAGAGTCAACAGAGTTCAGTTCTTTTCAGAGGGCCTAAGCGAAAATGTGCTTTTTTCTTTTGGTCCCATCTCCCAAAGGCTGCTGTTTCTGTTAGCTGTCAGTCACTTTCTCCATCCTCACAGCACGTCCCTTCAGCCTTTCCTTCCATCAAGCATCTCTTAGTTTCTCACTTTCCCCCCTCCCACTTTCGCTGATCTTTGTGGTGACAAGGAGCCTAACCAAATGATGCAGGATAATCTGGGTGCTTTAGCCAAAGTTTAATCTCAGGAATTAATTTCGTTTGCAAAATCTTTTTAGCCACATGAAGTAACCCAGTCCTAGTTCTTCAGATTGGGACGTGAAAATGTTTACCAAGGAGATTCATTATTTTACCATTTATTGCTAAAAATTTAAAGAGATTCATGAGTATTTCAGATCACTTGTGCAATGGCCAGAGATGCATATTTATAATTTACATGCAAAATATGTTCTTTTATTTACCCACAAAAGCTGTCAAATACTGTTCCTTACTCTTGGATACAGACCACTTTATCCCTGAGGACTGATAACCATTGCAATGACTTTTGGGTGCTGCTATGCTCCTCCTAAAAAGCCTAATTATCCCTTCAATTACCCTGAATCATTTTTATACATGGTTTGGCACAGCAGCTGTTCTCCAGGATGAACAGTGGGATCTGCAAAGCAAAGTCAAAAAAAAAAAAAATCAAAACACAACAATTTAACTCTACAGGCTTCTTTCCATTTGAGTAACTGGAGTGTGTCCAGATCTCTCCTTCACCTCATGAATATCTTTCTGTGCATAATTCTACAAAGTAGACACTGTGTCCTTCCCACAGCTGGTTCACTTCAATCGCTCCCACAAAGAGACAGAGAAGTATAACTCAGCAATGCACTAAACATTAACTGCGTAGCTGCATGCCAGAGACTGCCACAATTGACACCTATCTCATTTACTTTCAAAGAAAATGACAATATTTACAGTAAATTTCTAGGTACCAAGTATGTATTCATGTGTTGTGTTAGATGGAATTTTTTAAAAAAGAAAGCAGCAGGCAATGTATAGCACTACTTTTTAAACTGGTGACTATAATTTTGCAAACATTTCAAAGTCATTTTTTTAGGAACTAAAACTGATTGGTTTTATATTAAAACTGAACTCTTTCTTATTTTGAATCAGTGCTGGTAACATGCACTGCAAGATTCAGTGTAGAGTCCTCATAATCAAATTTTTGCTTTATTCTCTTCTCAGGTGCTCATCCTGAAGTACTTAGGACTTTCCTTTCAGAAAATAAGTTTTACCTGCATCTAATATTTCTATGGATTCACAGATTTCTTTGAATTACCCCTGCAAAGTCACTTCTAAAACAAAGAGGACTACTGAGCACATTGGAGTTTTACAGGCGGTTTTATACCAGAGATAGAAGAGTGATTTACATACTGCACATAGGTAATTCAAAAGGCGTCGCACAGATTCGTGGCCATCCACAACTATGAAACCTGAAGAAGGGTAAGTAAGGAAGAGTTTTGTGTTGTGGGAATGAGAGACTGTTGTAAGACCTTCTAAATGGTACATTTGGAAGGGGTGTTTATCTTACAGACATGTATCAAACAGTACACAGATTGGCACTGCTTGGAACAGGAAAATAAATAATAAAATAACTCATTTGAAACTTAGTTTTTCCAAATATATATTGTGCAATCTCTTGAGATTTTATCACGTGCAGTCTTTCCTAATCAGGTTCCAAAATTCCACTACAATTGTCTCTCCAAAATTCAAATTTCTCATTTTTTGTTTCTTGCACAATTTCTTCCCACTAATACAAAACAAATTATCAAATACTGCTAGGAAGAATTCTCCATGATTTTTCCTTAAATTATGATCACAAAAATTTACAAATTCATACGCAAAATAATCCAGAGAAAATGTAAAGCAGATGAGGTTTTAAAGTCTGTTTTTATAAATTCTTTAACAAGGACAGTCTGTAATACTGTAGATGTATTTTAGAGAGTTGGAACTTTTCCCCCCTGGACCTTCCTTACACATTATAACATATAAACTGGGAATGTTGAAAAATCAAAATGAAAATGATATTTGAAAGTAAAGTTAGAAAAACCATTTATATATTTAATTAGTAACTAATACCAATTCATACCATACCCTCTTTGAAAAAAAAGTTTGAAATGATAAAAAACCGAAACTGTCATAAATTAACAGAAAAAGCAAATGTAAACAGATAGTAAGTGTTGGTAATCTAATATATGTTAGTAGTAAATGTGAGAACTCCAAGATAAACCTTAAGAAAAAGTAACCATAAATATTTTTAATCTAAATGTATATTCTGGAGAGTTCTTGAGGACTATATATCTAATAAAATGTTAATGCTACATAATATACTGGTTTGCTTAGGAACTAATGATAAGAGTCAGTACATGGTCAGTGCAGGTATAGTTTTTGAAAATATGTATTTTTGATCTGCAGTTGGTCAAATCTGTGGACACGGACTCCATTTATGTGGAAAAATAACCATATGCACGAATTTTATTTGTCAATCACACCTAAGGGAAGCTTTAAGGAGAATGTGTATTCTCATGTATATTTGTATGACCTTGTTTCTGCTAAGTCCCAAAAGATTTGTTTACAGACATTTTTATCAATTTGCTACAAGTTGAGAGCAATAAGGATTGCATATTAGATTTACCATAAAATAAAACTATGTACTTACTGAACAGATTTATATCTTTAGGTTTCAAAATAAAGTCTAAGCAAGTATGTCAAGCCCCAAACCTCTTTGAAATCTTTACTTGTCTGTGAAATTCAGAGATCGGGTCAGCAGAAGTTTAGAGTAAAGGACATAATCAAAAGAACCTGCAGATATGAGTGCTTCTCTGTGCTGCGAATAGGGCATGTACTGACATGGCCTAATTGATTAAATGCTGAAATAGGGAAGAAATCAAGCATTATTCAACCTTATTAAAATATGTTAGTTAAAACCATGTTAAAATACAGTTTTGGTTTGAACCACATGAGGAGAGGAGAGGAGAGGGTGAATATGGAAGACCACGATTATTCAAATGTACAAAGAAGCATGAATTATTTTACATATAATCCTTTGTCTGCCACATATAATTAAAATAGATTTCAATTGCTATGTAATGTGCAAGGGAGATGGTAATATTTCTTTCCCAAAGCACTCATGCACATTTTGGAGTGGAATGTGGTGAACACCTGTGATCCCAGCATTCTGGAGGATCATAAATTTGAGCCGGTTTTGGGCAAATTATAGAGACCTTATCTCAAAACAAAACAAAGCAAAATTATTTTTAAAAAGGGTTGAAGAAGTGTCTCAGTGCAAAGGTCCTGAGTAGTACAGAGGGAAAAAATAGGCCATGTGTTTTGGCAGTTATGTACGCAGTTTTCTTTTTGCTTTTGTATTTGAATGATAAGCTCAAAGAATTAAAGGAAAGAGTGTAACAAAAAACTCTCCCTGAATGAAAGAAATAAATTTATTCTAACCCCTTCTCTGTGAGGGTGTAGCAGATGATAGCAACACTGTGGATGCATATATTGTGAAGGGATGATGTACTTTGTTCATAAAGGAATTCTTCAGGGTGAAGAGCCATTTGTTTGGGGAAGACAGATGTAGCCTTTGTTATACAAACTGAGTCATTAGGACCTGTTTATCCACTTTACAAAGGAAGAAAAAGAAAGTATGCTCTGATTAATCAAAAATAGAATTCAAAGCTCCACAAGAGAATACAAAGAATAAAGAAGGAGGAGAGTAAAAGGAATATTAGCACAGTTTATGCTGTATAATAGAAAACCTCATCAGTATACATACAGAGTTTTCATTAAAAAGTGAAAATTTAAAGAACCAAACATTATGAGGGGATAGAGAAATTCCAGCTAAGTTTGATATTTGAGAAGTATGAGTGCCCTGTTGAATTTTTTATCACAGAGAGGTAGATGTTCTATAATCCTCGTCATTATTTTACTGCTGCTGAGGATTAAGTATTTTATATTAGATTGTGTGATGAAAATGCCTCACTTTATATCACATCTGTTAGGGTTACATTTAGATGTAAATAACATCAAACCCTTAAATTTAACTTAAACAAGTAAAGGATGTTTTTCCTTCATAGCAGCATGAGAAGAATACGAAGAGAGTTGAAAAGGGAAACTCTCAAAAAAGAATGTTGTCAGTGTACTCAAACATACGATTTTTCTGTCCCCATCTTTAGCTTATCGTCTACACTGCTGTTTGTCAGCATTGGTGCAAAATGTTGGTGAATTCTGTAGGCCCCAAGTCCTAGTGCCAGGGAGTGGGAGGGGGAAGAAGGGCTATTCGCCAGGCTGCCAAGGTTGTCTTAAAGAAAACTGTCTTTGTAAGCTCTACACTTTAATTTCTTTTTATGTCACAAGGGTCACCTGGCCAGATATAACTGCAAGGTTTCTAGAGAAGGCCAGCACACCAAGACCACAGGCCACAGGTTTGTTCAAATTAAGTAACTCTTCTTTTCGGACATTTCAGCAGTATTAAGTTGAAATCAATGTCATTACTATGTCCCTGTTAAATTCATGGCAGATTAGTAACCAAATTATTTAATAAATTGTTGATTTCTTAGCTTGAATGTTTTTAAAAGTATGTTGGTACTGTCCTATTTAGTAATTCCTTGCTTCTGCTGTTGAAGCATGGAGGCACAAATGTAGTAATAGGAGTCTTCTGAACAATGATGTAGTTAAGAGTAGAATAACTGAACCATCATTCGTGATTTATTCAAGTTGTGATAAACATTTCTATATTGATAGCAAAGATCATTTTCTATACTTTGTATTAAGTTAGAAATTATCTTCGTATTTGTGTTAAATTTTAGCTATGTGTCCACAGGGAATTCTGTAGCTAAAGGGGTAGAAAATGGTCACTCCATCATTCATTTAAAGATTCTTACTGTACTGAAGGGATTATCATATACACATCTGACTACAAAGACAGATATCACTTGGGAGGGTAATATATTTTAACCTCCAATTCTAGTATATTAATGGGTTAGAACCTTATTTTTTGTGACAAAAGGGATCTTATGTGATCAGAACTCAACAATTTTAGGGCATAGAGGGAGAAGTCCAGAAGACACTGAAAAGAGAAAGGAAAAAGTCTTAAATATTTCTTTTGTGAATTTTGACAAAAAATTTACAGAAATGGGATGTCAAAAAAGTTAAAAATTTAGTGAAACATTAAAATATCTTACAGAATTTAGAGGATTTTTGTATGAGATTTTCGTGGCAGCCCTCCCCATTAATGTACTTCTGCTTGAAGAATTTCAAACCTTATATCTCTGTCTATGAATTATTTTTATGACAGGCTTTTCACATCCAACTTAACACGAGCACCCAAATATAATGAGATAAATGGTGCTCTCTTGACAACATGTTGAAATTTGTCATCCCTAATTTGGTTATCCTATGGTCATCCGCTCCTCTGAATTATGTATACACACTTTCAGTTACATTAAAAACCTTTCAAAAATTATGCATAAGAGTGTTGAAGCAGTGAATCTATTCTGAGTTAACATGGTATTCTTTTCATTATTCCTTATTGGTTTAAGAAGAAAAAAAGTAGTCCTATTGATAGAAGGCAGATGACATGCCATATGAAGGACCACTATTGAGAAAATAGGAATTTCGTCTGCTATCAAAAAATTCACAGACTCATTCAGATACCTTAGATCGTTGTGTATGATTATTAATATGCACTAGCAAATTGTTCTTAAAAGTGATCTACAAAAAAGTCTCCACTGGACCATGCCTTTCTGCAAAATTCACATGTAATGTCCTTACTCATTACTAAGACAGATGAAGCTTTCTCTGTGATCTGCAAAAGAGAACGAGAAATGTGTATTAAAGAGCTAGAAATTACAAATTTTTTTTAGTTGAAAATAGTTTCAAACTTACTATCTTACTTACCTTCTTAATTGCTGAGACAAAATACTCAACACCTGCACCTTTAACCTGTACAAGTTTTAGTCTGTAGTCTGCTGGCTCCACTGCGTGAGGTGGGACACAGCAGGGTAGTATTAGCTACTCAAGTCAGGGTGACCTGGAAGCTGAGAAACTTTCAGACCAAAACACACCTAATGGCAAATCAGCAAATACAGCCTGGCAATCCAATCACTTTTCAAAAACTTCACCTTCTGCTGTTAGGACTTTGCTACCAAAACCCAAAACAACCCAAAGTAAACATGCATCCTAACACACAATACCACAGCAGAAATTATGACATAAATATATTTCTTGTGCAAAACTAGCCAAGTAATGAATACATAATACAAACAGTAATAAAATTTGAACTTTCTTTTTGGGAGGGTACCACATGTCAGATACTTGGGGGGTACTTCTATCCCTGTAGGGAGTTAATGACTACAGTGTAACAGGAAGGGAAATTCTAAGTCAACTGTATTGGTTTTTCATTATTACTTTTTCTATCTATGCCAAGAGACTGTCCATAAACTTGATGTTAACTTTTATGTGTAACTTGCGTTGTATTGACATTGGCTTAGGAAGTCTAAAATAAGGGTAAAGCTTACTATACATTACCAGAGATAAAGATAAAAGTTTTCCTTGACTCACAGTAAAAAAACAAAACAAGACAAAACTTCATCTTTGAGCACAGGAGGCTTGAGGGAGATGCTTCTAAGTAAACTGCAACACAGGAAAACTTACAAAAGTATTACAAAACCTTTGTCTCTAGAACTGTCAAGAATAAATTGCCAATATACCTCCCTCAAATGCATGAGTTAGTGTCTCCTACAAAAAGGAGGATTTCATACATGATCACAATACAGTGATCAAAGTCAGAAAATTAATAGTGATGGTTTGCTTCTGTATAAATCATAAACTCAGGTACATTTTGACATTTCTCCCAATAATGTTTGTTATAGTGAAAATATCCAGTTGACATGACATTTAGCAGTGATTGTATTTTAATCCTCTTTCAATCTGGGAGAGTGCTTCCATCTTTGATTTTCATGATTTTGACACTTGGGCAGTTCAATTATTCTTCAGGATGCACCCGGTTGCATTTGCCTGAAGCTTTCTTGTGATTAGATTCAGGCTCTGCATTTTTGTTATATGTGTCACAGAAGTGACGGTGCTTTCTCTGTGTTGCTTCCTACCAGATGGCACACATTTTATTTATCATTTTACTTGATTAAAGAGATGACTGTTAGTGTTTTTTCTCTGCAGGGAGGGAGTTTTGAGAGAATACAAATACAGTATGTCCTCTCTGGATGTTCCCTATTCAGCATGTATTGATGTTTCTTAGCTGAGTTACTTTTTGTTGTGATAATTATCAAATGAAGATTCTTTTAATTCTACTGTTCCTAGTACATTAGTTGGCATTCTCCTATAAGAAAAAGCTATTGTGATTTTTTACTTTATATCATTGTGAACTAATGGATCTCTATTTTGCTTAATGAGTTTTAATTTGTTATTATCATTATTCACTTTGTTATTCAAATATCTGACTTGGCCAATTTGAACCCCACAGAAGCCATTTGGCTTCTGAGTTAATTTTTATTTGTTTTGTTTTTAGTTCGATGTGGTCTCTCATTTTGTAAGCATTCTCTTATTTACAGGTACAACAAGATGTTCCAGGCTCATCTTTCCCAAGCCTAGAGCTGCCTATTTTTGCAAGAAGTCTTGATTCCTTTTAGTTGATGGTGCTACCTAGGAATTAAGGTTTGTTATAATTGGTCATCACTTCACTGAGCTGTTGTCTGTAAGACACAGCAGTTATGCACACACGTGTGCACACACACAGATCCTTTATTTCTATGTTTACTTTCATGACCTGATAGATCAAAAACCATGATTTCATATTATCATGGTCAATTTCAATGGTCTCTCCATGTTTCAATATTATGAATCCACAATAATATTTTCTATGTCCAGAGCAAAGGAAAAATGGTAACAAAGGAAGAACAGATAGAGGGAGGAAGAGAAAACAATACAAAAAAGAAGGCAAATAGCTAGAAAAAAAGAAGCTGTTTGGCATTTATCAGTTCATAGAATATCAATCTTCTTGTTGCAGATTATTAGGAGGGGTACTGTTTTCACATAAAGTAAGGGTGCTTATTTTTTCAGCTCTTTGATGGCAAAATTTATTTGGAGGTTGATTAAGAAGAACAACTGTGCCATGAAAGTTGTAGTTTCATAATAAAAAGCGAAGTATGTGGAGCAGAAGGATTCAAATCTATTCAGTGATCTTTGAGGTCACATTTGTCACACACCTACAGGATTCTTGGAGGAAAAAGAGATGGTTACAGAAGTCTGAAGAAGGCTGCAAAGAATTTTATATTGATAAACATTAGCTATGTTGTTTTGGTTTTATTTTTATTTGTTCCCAGATAGCAAACAGTACAGAGAGAGAAAGAGGATTAGAAGGTGCAATATTATTATTGTGGTTTGGATTTATAAATTCATTATTATAATTTGATTTCATGGAATAATTACTAACCTGATGCATGGTAGAAAGTTACTGGAAATTAAAGTGTAAACTCATATCCATCAACTGCCTCTGAAGATCCTGGGTGGCATGAGATTTTTGCATATTTTCAATTTCAAATTCTCATGTACTTGGATCAAAACCCTCATATGTTAGGCAAATACGGTCAATGTTCTTGCCTAGTCAATATTTATGATGTTAAGCCTGTGTCAATGACTCTAAATGATCATATTTGGCAAAATATTATATGTAACAAGCTCAAAATTAGGTACAAATATAATTACTATGCTGAGGTTAGGAAAGCATCCAAGAGTTGTTAGTTGATGCTTTTCAGAAAGTGAACATAGACTGTGCCACAATTATAGACTGTAGCTAACAACTTGTAATTTGGAAAAAAATTCTTTTAAAAACTATGATTTTCTATGATCGTTTTTATGTCTGCATCTACCTCTGGTTCACTTCAAATAAAATGGCTCATCATTTAGGTAATTGTAGAGAAGAAATAGTCACACTAAGTAATTTGCTATTAAAATGAAAATGCCCTCCAATAGCATGTTAAAGAAATGATTGTTCATACATGAATAGACTTCAGCTTCTGCTGACAATGTGGCCTGTCATAGGGCCTGCACTAGTGTCTAGAAGTAATAGGCAGTGAAGAAAGGACAATAGGGGACATAAAAATTCTCAATCAACCTGCATATGAGACAGAGACAGAGAGAGATTTATATGTAACTGTGTTTTGCTCATTGCAAGTAATTTTATAACAAGACTTCCTTTCCCAGTGGCAGAATTTACACTTTGCATATTCCAAATAAATTCAGTCATATGATAGATTCAGATAGGTTTGCTATGTTGTTTGAGTTTGTAAATTTCAAAATTTCTTTTGACTTCAAACATGTACAGTAGTATATGGCATTAAGCAATGCAGAGAAGTTTATGCTCAGCTCGATTTTTTGGTTTATATCATTTATAAATAGGCTGCTTTGATGCCTGGTTCAGTGGAAGAACATTACTGCTAGATTTTATTTTATTATGATTATAGTTAATTAAGCTAATATCACCTTTTCTAGTTACATTGGATCTTGCTGGAATTGCATATTGTTTTCCTTCATTTCATATACTTTTAATAAAAATATTTTATTAAAACTTCAAGTACTTGTTATTTTTTAAAAAGAAAATATAAATATTGTATTTGTTCTAGTTTCATGTGTTCTCTTCTCCTGTCTCTTGTCATTTAGATCATTATGAATTTTGTTGCTGTTTGTTTGCATTTTGGAAATAGGATCTTGCCGTGTGATCAATGCTGGCCTCAAACTCATAATTCTCCTGCCTCCATCTGCTGAGTGCTGGGATTACAAGCATGTGCCACAATGACCAACAATCTTTTCATTTTGTCAGTCTTTCTAATACTTTCATAGATATTTAATACCTTCCTTATATCAATATAGGTCCATTTTTATCAATTGTTCAATGTACCTTGCATTGACAGTAATTTCCTGTCTTCTTGTTTTTGACTTGCCCTCTTCCAAAGCTGAACTTGTTTCTTCTTGATTCTGACAGTATTTTTTGGGTTAGTTTCTCTACCTTTTTCTTCTTAGGGATTCATAATCGCCCCATTTCATTCTTTATTTGTCAAGTATGTATTGTGTACATAATCTTCTATCATTATGGAATATTTACATAATTAATGGCTTGACACATGTATACACTGTATAATGTTTAGTTCAAATTAAACATACTTATCTCATTTATCATGTTTATTGTGGAAGCTTTAAGAAGCTTGTTTTGTAACTTTTGTGTAGAGTACATTATCCTTATCTAACTCACCCCTACTGTTCAACAATGCCCCATAGCTCCTCGTACTTATCTAATTGTAACTTAGTACCCATTAATCAAGCTTTCTTCATCCCTCCACCTGCCCACTGTCTCAGATTCAGGTAATCGAAGTTCTACTGTCACTTTGAGATCACCTGTTTTAGATTCCTCATATGAGTTAGATCATGGATTATTTATCTTTCTCTGGATTATTTCAGTCAACATAATGACCTTCAGTTCTCTCTATGTTAATGCAAGTGACAGGATATGGTTCCTTTTTATGACTGAATACCATTCCATTGTGCACGATTTCTTTATCTATTCATCAACTGATGGACACTTGGATTGCTTTCCATGTCTTCGTTGTGGTCAATAGAGTTGGAAGGAATACAAAACCTCAGAAATATACTAATTTCATTATTTTGCACCTCTACCCATGAATGGAATTATTAAAAGATATGTTTATTTTGTTTATAATTTTGGAAGAATCTGTGATTATGTGTTTATATTCCTTATGTTTAAATTTCTGACAAACACTATTATTTCTATTAAATGTAGTCAGTAAATAACAATTTCTACACATGATGCCATATTTTAATAATTTAAAATGATTGGACTTGAGTAATAATTAATATTTTAAATTTCATTGAAAGGTGATTATTGCACCAAACATTGGAAAAAAATGTTAGGTTCATATACATAGGTCCATGTAAACAGTGAGACCTCATTGTGAATATAGAAGTACTTCCCAACTTCAACTAGCAATTTCTTGTTTTAAAATCTTATTATTTTATTAATTAGGGCTTAATAGTTGAGCAATTAGAAGTAGCTAATCTATAAGCTTTCAAGGTCTTTTTAACTGAAGAAGATGGTAGCAATATTTAAAGAGAGATCTGAGAAATTGTGATGATTTTCAAAGCCTGATACTAAAGACAAAAAGCATTCACATTTTAAAATCTCTGCCACTGGCTATCAGAGGGAAAATAAAAAACTTGTGTTGCAATTAAGCCAAACACTCTGTGGAGAGTACAGTAGAAGCATAATTTCTTTAAATTAAATATGTTTCAAAATTAACTGATCAATGAATACTTTTAGATTATGTTCTGTCCAGGGCATTTTGTTTATTTAAATGCTATTCACACTCCAACTCACATCAGTGTTTTTGAGTTAATTGTTGAACTCATACTACTTCGATTGTTTAATAGAGTCCACATTTCAAAATAGAGAACAGTGCCCTCATGTCTTATTATCTTAATTGGATTTACTAAAAAAGATTTATTGATCTTAAAACTGTCTCAAGCAAGATAATGTTTTATCATCATGAGACAGTTGCATCTTATTTCAGAATATCTCAATGAGTTCAATCTTTCCCAGTCTGTGTCTTCTATCATCTGTCTATCTAGCCTAATTTTCTCCTACTTTGTGACAATTTCTGTAAGTTCTATTGTCTATGCTTTTATATAATGATTTAATTTCTCTTTAAACGAAGACACAAGCTCTTTTGAGGGAGCATGACAATTATGTTATCTACTGGTTTGCAGTGCTATTATCACTCAAGGTGCAAAAATGTGGAGAAAAATGTGCAGAGAGAAGCAGTGGTTTGAAACAAGAAATTTGATTCATCTAAATCCAAGTCCCTCAGGTCAGCTTTTTCTTACCATACTCTTCTGCTTTTTGTCTCTCTCCTCAGTGATATCTAAAAACTTTACAACTCCTGTCATTTTTAAGGAATTTGTCTGTTGTGCTTTCCAGATGTTTCATAGTCATATATATTAGTTTTACAATTTAGTTTTCCATCTTTTTTTATTTAAAGAGAAAAAAAAACAGGAAAAAGGTAGAAATATTACAGAATTTCAAGAAAAGAAGATAAACAGTAAGAAATCACTAGATGATAAATTACATATTCTTCTTTTAGAAATAGTTATTCAAGTTACAAAATTAAAGCACACAAAGTGGACACTCAAGCAGTGAGAGTGCAAACAGATCTGTTCAACAATCCAATAAGAACCTAGAAATATGGTCATCAATCCCACACACCTAAACATACATGCAGCTATATCTTTTATAGCGCTTCCTATTTCCTCTTTTTTTACAATAGCAATTATAAATTTTTAAAATTTTATTTAAAGAGAAGAAAAAAAAGCAAAACAGAAAAATGGGTAGCAACAATACAGAATTCTAAAAGAAAGGAAAATGAGAAAAAGCCCCACTAAGAAATCAGTAATTTATAAATTACATACTATCATCCTGAATGTAGTTGTTCAAGTTACTAAGTTAAAGGGTACATAGTAAATATTCAAACAGTCAGACTACAAACAGTTCTGCTCAAAGATCCAACAAAGATTCAGCTATATGGTCATCTATTTTACACACTCAAACATACATGCAGCTATATCACTTAGAGCACTTTCTTTTCCTCTCTTTTTCACAAGAGCAATTACACATTTTTGTTTTATTACTCTAGTAGTTCTTATTTACTTTTTACACTAGAGACACAATATGATATTTATAAATATGATTCTTATTTATTTCACTAATGAGGATAGTCTCAAGTTGTCTCCATTTGCCTATGAAGGCCTCAAGATCATCATTTTTATAGCTGAGTAATATTCCATTGTATAAAAATGCCACATCTTTTTCATCCACTCTGAAGTAGATGGGCATCTTGGTTGTTTCCAGGATTTAGCTATCACAAATTGTGCAGCTATGAACATGGGTGAATATATATCACTGTGACATGAACTTTTCAGTTCTTCTGGGAAAATACCCAGGAGGGGAATAGCTGGATTGAATGGGGCTTCCAATCCTAGTCTTCTGAGAATTCTCCATATGGATTTCCATAATGGTTGCACCAGTCTGCACTCCCACCAACAGTGGAGCAGTATTCCTTTTTCCCCGAAGCCTCGCCAACATTTGTTATCAGTTGATTTCTTGATGGCAGTTATTCTTTCCAGAGTAAGCTGGAATCTCAATGCTGTTTTAATTTGCATTTCTCAAATGACCAGTGATGGCGAACATTTCTTCATGTATTTATTTGCCATTTGTATATCTTTGTGAGAACTATGTGTTCATCTCAGATGCCCATTTCTGGAGAGGGTCTTTGAATTTGGGGGGCTTGATGTTTTTCAATTCTTTATATTTTTTGGACACAGGTCCTTTGTCTGAGGGGTTGCTGGCTAAAATTCTTTCCCACTCTGTTGGTTTTCTTTTCACTCTGTTGGTGATTTCCTTTGAAGTGGAGAAACTTTTCAATAATGTGAGATCCCATTTGCTGATTCTTTGAAGTGTTTCCCATGCAGTTTGCTTTTGGTTCATGAATTCTCTGCCTACCCCTATGTCTCCAAGACTTCTACCTACCTTGTCTTCCAGTAGATTTAGTGTTTCTGTTTTAATATTGAGGTCTTTGATCCATTCTGACTTTAGTTTTGTGCATGGTGATATGCATAGAACTAGTTTCATTCTTCAGCATGTAGAGAGCCAATTTTTCCAACACCATTTATTAAAGAGACTATCCTTCTTCCAGTGGACATATTTAACCCCTTTGCAAATATCAGGTGGCTGAATGTCTTTTTAGTTGTGCTTGCATCTTCTAATCTGTTCCATTGATCCTCAGGTCTATTTCTTTGCCAGTACCATGCTGATTTTACCACTGTGGCTGTTTCAAGTACTGTGTCAAGTCAGGAATTGAGATGCCTCCTGCCTTGCTTTTGTGGTCTAGAATTGCCTTTGCTATTCTAGGTTTCTTATGTTTCCAAATGAATTTTAGTAGTGTGTTCTCTAGATCTGTGAGGTATGTCAATGGTATTTTGATTGGGATTGTGTTAAATCTGTATAACAATTTTGGGAGTATAGCCATTTTCACAATGTTGGTTCTTCCTAACCAAGAGCAAGGAATGTCCTTCCATTTTCTAACATCCTCTTCAATCTCCTTTTTCAGCATAGCATAATTTTCAGCATATAGATCTTTTACATTTTTAGTTAGGTTGATTCCTAAGTATTTCATTTTTTTACATGCTATTGTAAAGGGTGATATTTCCATAATTTCTCTCTCAGTGAATTCTTTGTTTGTGTACAGGAATGCTATTGATTTTTGAGCACTGACTTTGTATCCAGCTACACTGTTGGACTTGTTTATTACCTCTAGTAGTCTTAATGGAGTTTTTTGGGTCTTCTATATAGAGTATCATGTCATCTGCAAATAGTGATAATTTAACTTCTTCCTTTCCTATCTTTACCCCTTTTATTTTTCTCTCTTGTCTGATTGCCCTGGCTAGTGTTTCCAGAACCATGTTGAAAAGGAGTGGTGATGGTGGAAATCTTTGTCTTGTTCTTGATTTTAAAGTGAAAGCTTTCAGTTTTTGTCCATTTAGTATAATATTGGCTGTTGGTTTGTCATAGATGGGCTTTATAAGGTTGAGGTAGATGCCATGTATTCCAAGTTTCTGGAGGGTTTTTATCATGAACATGTGTTGGACTTTATTGAAAGCTTTTTCTGCATCTACGGAGATGGCCATGTGGTTTTTGTTTTTGGCTCTGTTGATGTGGTGTATTACATCTATTGATTTGCGTATGTTAAACGATCTCTGCATTCCTGGAATGAACCCCACTTGGTCATGATGCATAATCTTCTTCATGATTTGCTGCATTCTATTTGCCAGTATTTTGTTGAGAATCTTTGCATCAATGTTCATTAGTAAGATTGGCCTATAGTTCTCTTTTGGTTGGATCTTTCTCTGGTTTTGGTATCAGAGTAATACTTGTCTCCAGGTATGATTTAGGGAGGATTGCTTTTTTCTCAATTTCATTGAAGAGTTTAAGGAGTACTGGCATCAAATCTTCTCTAAATTTCTTATAGAATTCAGCTGTGAATCCATCAGGACCTGAACTTTTCTTTGTTAGTAAGTTTTTAATTACATTTTTAATTTCAATAGCTGATATTGGGTTGTTCAAAATTGCTTTATCTTCTTGGTTGAGCTTTGGTGGTTCATATGTTTCTAGAAATCTGTCCATTTCCTCTCTGTTTTCCACTCTATGTGAGTAGAGATTTTCAAAGTAGGTATTCATGATCTTTTGAATTTCCATGGGATCTGTAGTAATTTCTCCTTTTTCAGTTCTTATTGCATGAATTTGGGTTTTTTATTTCTTTCTCTTGATAAGGTTAGCTAGGGATTTGTCAATTTTGTTGATTCTCTCAAAAAACCAGCTTTTCGATTCATTAATTCTTTGTATTGTTTTTTTAGTTTCAATTGCATTGATTTCTGCTCTAATCTTTACAATTTCCTCTCTTCTATGAGCTTTGGGTTTAGCTTGCTCTTCTTTTTCCAGAAGCTTGAGTTGGAGCATTAGGTTGTTTATTTGTGCTCATTCTGTTTTATTGATATGGCAATTTATTGCTATATATTTCCCTCTTATGACTGCTTTCATTGCATCCCACAGATTACAGTATGTTGATTCTATATTTTCATTGAATTGTTGGTATTGTTTTATTTATTCTTTAATTTCATCTATAGCCCACTGGTTGTTCAAAAGGGTGTTATTTAATTTCCATGTATTTATGCAGGTTTTACAATTTCTTTTGACATTAATTTTCAATTTCAGTACACTATTCAGGTATTATGCATGGTATGATTTCAATACCTTTGCACTTACTTAAGAATGTTTTATGGGATAATATATGGTCTATTTTGGAGAATGTCCCATGAGCAGCTGAGAAGAATGTGTATTCTGATGTGGTTGGGTGGAACACTCTGTAAACATCTACTAAGTCCAATTGCTCACAGGTATGATTCAGTTCTGTTATTTCTTTGCTGACTTTTTTCTAGTTGATCTATCTCTTTGTGACAATAGACTGTTAAGATCTCCTGTTTTAATTGTGTTCTTGTGTATTTGGTTTTTCATGTCCATTAGTATCTGTCTTATATAGTTGGGTGCTCCTGTGTTTGGCGCATATATATTTATAATTGTTAGTTCTTCCTCTTGAATTTTTCCACTAACGAGTATGTAGTGACCTTCTCTATCTCTTTTAATCACTTTAGGTTTGAAGCTCACATTGTCTGCAAATAGAATAGCTACCCCTCCTTTTTTATGGGTTCCTGTTGCATGGAATACTGTTTTCCATCTTTTGGCTTTTAATCTATGAGTTTTCTTTTGGGTCAGATGTGTTTGTGTATACAGCATATTGTGGGATCCTGTTTCTTGATCCATTCTGTCAATCTATTTCTTTTTATAGGTGAGTTGAGGCCATTTATATTTATGGATATCACTGATATGTACTGGCTTGACTTTGCCATGTTATGTTCCAATTGTTTCTTTCTGCTTTTCCTCTTATTTAATTGCTTATCCTAACTGGACGTTTCTTTCTATTGTTGTTTTGGGGATTGTGGTCATTTTTATCTCTGTCTAGTATGACTTTCAATACTCTTTCTAGGGTTGGTTTGGTGGACATGAATTTCTTCAGTTGTTCTTTGTCATGGAAGTATCTTGTTTCTCCATTAAATTTGAATGAAAGTTTTGCTGGGTACATCAGTCTCGATTGAAGGTTGTTTTCTTTGGATTGAGGGCTTGAAATACCTCACTCCAAGCTCATCTTGACTTGAGGGCTTGTGTTGAAAAGTCTGCTATGATTCTAATGG
>PVLA01007793.1:40580-99285 GCA_004027455.1 Hydrochoerus hydrochaeris
ATAGGTGAGTTGTGTCTTTTCTCTGACAGTTTTTAGTATTCTGTTTTTATGCTGTATGTCTGAGATCTTAATTATTATGTGTCTGGGTGTGGATTTATGTTGATTGTGACTGTTTGACGTTCTATATGCCTCACTTATCTGCATATCAGATTCTTTCCCCATGTTTGGGAAATTTTCTGCTATTATTTCTGTAAATACTTTATGTGTGTCATTTGCCTGGACTCCTGTATCTTTGCTAATGCCCATTATTCTTACATTGTTGCTCTTGGCATTATCATGAAGCTTCTGGATTGTTATTTCATGTTGCTTTGTTATTTTTAAAAGTTCTATCCTTTCCTGATCACTAAATGTGATCCTGTCCTCAATGTCCAAAATCCTATCCTCAGCTTCTTTTAGGTGGTTTTGCACACTTTCAATAGAATTTTTTGTTTCTTGGATGTCTCTTTGAGTTTGTTTCATGAATTCTGCTTGTTTTCTATATTGTTCATGCAAAGTTTCAATCAGTTTCCCATGCTCGTGTACTTTTTTCTCTGGTTCTTTTTTAGCTGCATTCAACAACGCCTTTACTAAAGTTATTTCTATCTTTACATGGGAGAGTACTTCTAATTTGATTTCCTCTATGCCTGATGGAGTTGTTTTTTTTATTTCACTCACTATCTTTTCAGAGATGTCTGGTGATTTACTTTTGGGGTCCTCTATTTCAGTGTCTCCTATACTTGCTTCTGGTGAACTATATGTTTGAGACTGCATTTTGCTTTTTCGTTTTGTCATTTTCACTCTGCCTGGTGTTTTCTATGTGTAGGAGGGGATCACACACACTCTTTTCAGACACACCAAAGTCTTACAGTTTGTTGCAGGGGGTTTTACTACTGGCCCTATTTATCCCCTGTACACCTCTATTTTAGGGGTACACTCATCACACTGATACAGTCAATCTGCTGTAGTCCAAGGTGTGCCAGCTGGGAGCAAAGTTCCAAATTTTCTCACACTAACTGGATCCTGCTGAGGTCTTCTGATGTTCCAGGTGGCAGGGCGGGCCCAGCTGAAGCAGTCCAGGGCAGTTTTCAGTCTTGGGCGGGCCTCCTCCATGTTCCTGGTGGCAAGGCGGGCCCACGGTGGAGGCTCCAGGCAGCTTACCCCTGATGCAGGCTTCCGTTTCCATTTATTTTTAAAAGAGAAACATTGTCTTAAATTTCTTTGGATTCTACAGAAGAAAACTATATAATTAATTTACTAAAATAAATATGTATAAATCAGAGAGTAAGTTTATTACCACTGCATAAGTTTTATATTGGATTAGTAGTTTGTTGATGTAACTCCAGGACTATCTAGTGGAAGTTTTATGGAATCTTAACTATCAACAGCTAAATACACATAAAACTACTAGAGCACAGGGTACAAAAACAGCCATGCCATTGGCATACTTGTATACAAACATGCCCATAAGAAAAATAATGCATTGGCAACAAAAATTTCAAGCTCAGAATTTGGAACAAGGTTTAAGTTGTCTATTTTCCCTTTGTTAATACCCATAAAGATAAATGAGATGCTAGGTGAAAAAAATGCAAATTTTAAAAAAAGTAATGGGTACCACTTTTTAAACGTTTCATAGGCAGTGTATTCAATGATTTTCAATTGAATTAAAAAGAACAAATCTTGTTACAATCATGTGTTATTTTATGCCCTCTGGAGAACTATGGTTGGTGATGAAAATATGTTCCTAAATATGACATGTTTAAAGAACATTTTCATGGTTGACTCATGTGTTAGGAGTCCATATTTCAGTAGTCCTTTATTATTTCTTACACATAAGAATATGTCAACACCAGCAAGGAGTTCTGGGAAGAAAACATTGAACTCTTTGTCTGTTTCAACCCACAAATGAGGGCCAAGAAATGATAAATTGGAATGACTTCAGAGGACAGGCTCTTAATTAAATGATGCCCAGAAGTCACCCTTTCTTTTTCTTAGAGATCTTTGGGAAACTCTGTTTAAATTGGCTTCAGTGCTTAAAGGTATGAATACCTTCACTGTAACTCTGAATTGGTTCACAGTTTTCACCTCCATTTTTTTCTTACGTGTTATAATATGCCACCTTCAGTATTTCTATAATTTGTTAAGCACTTCATTATTGCCCAGCTGTAGTCACCTTTGTATGTTTTAAATGTTTATAAATGCAGAATAGCAACTGACTTATTTACTATAAAATATTTGCAAGTCTTGTAATAGAAAAAAATGAATAAATGAAATTTAACTAGAGTCCTCTAAGACTTGTGAACATTTCACTATTGAGTTGTGGAAGTTCTTTTTAACCTCAATTCTAGAAGAAGTTCAGATACTTTTGATTATATACTTTTTACTTGTCCAAATAGCCTTGGGCACAATCTTGTCATAAGTCAGCTCTAAAATTAGTAACAAACACAGTTAACAATACCCTTCATGTTTACCCAAAAAATGCCGATATTTTAAGAGTTATTTAAAATAAAATGTGTAATTTTGTTTTGTTACAGGAGGTTAGACCACTGTACTAGATCTGCAGGCCCTTTACAAGGGCTCTGTAAGTTTCCTAGGGAGGATCTGAGCTTGCCACCAAAATTTCGCAGGCATTGGGATTATAGACCTGCACCACTGGGCTCAGCTGAAATGTGTAACTTTAGGAGATCCAGAAAATGCCTATTCATATTCAATATTAGCATCTGAATCTTCCTTAGAGGCCCATTATATGTGCTTTAGAAGAGTTAAAACTGAAAAGACTGTGTCTTGTGTAGAAAATCGGGACGGGGAGGGCGACTTTCCATATAGGTTTTCAGATTCACAGTGAAAGTTACTTCTTTGCTCTTCAGAATACTGTGTTGCATCATGGGAATGCAATAAGGCTCCCATTGTTATTCTTCTGGTTCCTTCATTTATGATGTGTATTAGAAAGCTTTTTTTCCATTTTGTTGCAAAGAGAGAACAGGGTCTAGATAGTTAAATAAATTTCAGCAGAAGAAAAATATTTCAATATAATTATTGGAAGTAAAAGATCTGATGTAAAACAGCATAAAGTTTCCAAGCACTCAGAACACAAAACTCTGGGAATAACAGAGCAAATTTTTGGTTTATAAAATACTAGAAAGTACAATGCACCAAAGAACAAAAACTATTTTCACCAGAGTTTATTAAAAATGAAGCATCTAGCAATATATAGGTTTATCAGCTCAAAAGTCTGATAAGATTACTCATGGTCATTCAATGATGACTAGTTTATTTGACCTTAAATTTTCTAAAACTTGTAAATAGTGGCTTCATTTACTCCATGAAAGCTTGCTTTATATACTTTACTAACCCATTGTTATAAAGCATATTGTTAAAAAGTTAAAAGAAGAAAGAAAATGTGTATTTTCCAGTTTAGTCAAAAGTTTACTCTTTAGTTGCAGCTATCAGCTGTCTGTTTGTATCTTTAGCTTATTTTTATGTGCTTTATGGGAGACAAATATAATAAGTCCTAATTTAAATTTAAAAGTGATAACATTTGCCTTTTTATTATAAAACTTTTTACTATAAAATTGCAATCATGCAATCAGCATAAAATCAAGAAATACAGTAATTCCTTTACTCCCAAAAGAGCATACATGATTTGTTGCTGTCAGTCTGCATCTGCTGTGAAAGATTTCTTTAATTCATTTCAGTAAGTTTTATACATTTCAGTGTGTAGCTATGAGTATCATTTTTGTGAGCTTATTCCTAAATATTTTATGCTAATGCAGATGGCATAAATTTTATAATTTTAATTTCTGATTTATCACAGTGTAATAGAAGAAAAATTATTTTTTATGTAAATATTTTTTCTTGATAGTTTAACTGAATTCAGTTATGAGTTCTGGTTTGTTTTTTAATAGATCCAATGGGATTTTCTGTATTATATTAGTTACTTTTCTGCTTCCTGAGACACAATACCCAATTGCCGCAACTTAATGGAGGAAACATTTATTTTAACTCACATTTCTGTCCATAAGGGTGGCTTCCAGGAAAGATGACATAGCAGAAGGTCTTGGCAGAGATGTACTCACCTCATGGCATCCAGAAAGCAGAGAGTGAAGGGAGGACCTAGACTGAAAATAAACCCTTCTAGGCTTAGCCCCTAGTGATTTGCCTCTTCCAACCACACCATCTCCTTACAGCAAAACAACTGTGCGCCCCATAATCCCATCCCCTTCCAAAAGGCTACCCATGGGTACATAAGGCTTCTGGGGGGCATCTAAACATAAACCATAACAATTATAATATCATGAATAAAGGTTTTCTTTCTTTCTAAACAAGAGTATGCTTTATGGTTTTTTATTATTGTTATCATTAATAACATTTGATTTTTGATACTGGTCAAAAAATTTATATTCTACTGCTTTTATTATTTATTTTATTTTTCAAACAGCTTTTGATTTGATTTTTTTTCATTTTATATTGTATTACTATATTTGCATTTGTAAGTTTTCAAAATTAGATCATTGATGCTGGGGATTTTAACTTTATGTATAGATTAATTTTTATTTTTCTACCAGTATTCTTGACTTTTTCTGTTTAAGATACACTTAATGAATTTGATCATTTGGGTCTTGCTGTTTAGTAAGTGGAGTTAGAACTACATTTGGACTGTGGTTCATCATTCCAAAGCAAGATTCTTCTTAGGACTCTAAACAGAATCCCATTAATTATGAGGGTTTTCCCATTTAGGTTAAAAAAGACTTTACACTTTTATCTGCAATATATTTCCCATTTTTTTTCAATTTTTAATTTATATCTGATTTCTCCTTAATGTAAAAATACATTAAAAATTTTTTTTTTCTGGTACTCAGGATTGAACTCGCAACCTTGTGCTTGCCAGGCAGACACTTATGCCATTGAGCTAAATCCCCAGCCTAAAAATATATTTAAATTTTCATGTAGTCAACTTTGTCATTCTACTTATTTACTGATTCTTCACTTTACTTTATATTACCTACAGCTGTATTACATTGCCCGTGTGTCTGATTAATAGAGGAACTCAGCATGCTTTCTCTTACAACTTGTATAGCTTTATGTTCCCATGCAGAATCTAATATTACAGATTTCCAAATAACCAGACAATTGTCTCAACATCATCTATAAAAATGCCTAACAAGTTCTAGTTATTTGCAATACCTATAATGTCTACATCCATCCTTTATTTCAAAATAATACTAACTTTAATCTGGAAATAATACTAACTTTAATTTTTAAATTTACTAACTCTGGAGATGAGTTAGTCCTTCACAAAAGGTCAAGTGGAATCATAGAAAGTAATGAATTATTTCAGTAAAAGCTAGAAGTCTTCAGATTTCTTATGGTTCATGTGTTTATGATCTCTTCAGTGTTTATGCATTGTTTATATTAGGTGCACATTGAAAAATTTGGCTAGTTTATGAACTGATTTTATTTCTTCCTGCTTAGATTCTGTGAACATTTCCACATATTACAAAATAGTGTGATTTTTCATTCAGAGAACACAAAGTCATGGAATGTTAAATTTAGAAAAATGTTTCCTTTATTTTTAGGCAATATTTTACTTGACACTTTTTTTTAGAATTCTAAAACAGAGATAATGGATTTTTCTGTCTTAGCACTTCAAGTCCCAAGGAATTCTGCATTACCTAAGTTAAGAAGTCTTTAGTATTTTTGAACATTTAATGTTATGCATTAATCTATAACATTAACTGAAATTTTTCTTACATTATCATCAATTCATTTATTAAATCAAATCATCTTTTATATGGTAGGCTTTCCAAAGTTGAATAGTAATTACTATGTCTTGAAGGAGTTTTTTTTCTTCTAGGATGCTTAACCTAGATAAAGCTTTCCTTACTTTTCTCTGTAACCCGAGATTGAAATAAAGAATTGATTATCTAACTGCTCTTATTCTAAGCAGAAAACGGTTTGTTCTCTGAAGATGTTGCATACAATATTATACAGACCCTTTAGCAGTGATCTAAACCTTACAGGACATACTCAGATATCTTCAGACTTATATTTATATTAACTTATCTCTTCCATAATCCATATCCTAGGTAGCGCCAAATAAATTATAGTCTAGTAGTAATGCTATAATACCTGAATTTTATGGCAATAATTCCATTTCTTAATTTTATGTATTTTATAAAATGCTATATTTTGTTTTTAATGGGTATGTGCTCAATTAAATATGTATTTCTTATAAAATTTTGAATATCTCTCAATTATTTTTTACTGTATAATCCTCTTTCCAAACTACCACACAATGGGCTTCAGAGATATTCTACAAAATGATTAAGTTCCAACAATCAAAAATAATTGGGAAGTGCTAGAAAATCTTCCTTGTGAGAAGCCATAATGTAGATTAACTAGCAATAAAAAACTGCTGAATTGTACTTAGCCAAATATTTTAGAGTAGGAACTACTCATTAAATTGAGAAAAGGATTATTTTTATATAATTTTTGATGCTAACAATGTTTAATGTGATGTGCCGTGAATACTGCACGTGAGATGCATATGACATTTAACAGCATCAGCTAAACTTCAGAATTCCCTAAAATAACTATACCCAAGTGATAATTATTCATATGCATCAAGGATGAAATTTGATTCTATTATTTGTAAATAGTTGAATTCAGAACTAAGGATAAATTTTATTTACCTGATTAAGGATATAGAGAATTCAAAGAGCCTTAGAAATTGGAAAATTATTCCAAGAAGAGGGTTTATGAAAATATCAGTATTCTTAAAAGATAAACATAGTTTGCACCTATTTACCTAAAAGTGATTTTGTTGATGCAATAATTATGTAAATGTACAAATCAATATATGTGATGTAATAAAGTATGCAGTGGAAAGAACACAATGATGAAATAATGACTGTGTTGCATTTGGTGTAATCAAACAAACGTGTCCAAATATGGCACATACTTAATGTAAGTCAAAATGAAATAAAAGGATTTCTTATTTTTCATTCTGTTTTATGTAGTTTTATGGTCTTACAATACAATATATTTGTAAATTATCTGCTTCTTACACTTGATCTTAGCCAAGAGGCCGAGAAGCGATGATGATCTGCTTCTTGAATTAACGCCTTAAATATTTATATTTCCAGTATTTTGTCACTCTACAAAAGACTTGGAAGAGGTTACTTACAAAGAAGGAGGTTTATTTAACCTACGATTCTGAGAGTTCAGGGTCCAAATAGCATAGTGCAGGCTCTCTGGTGAGGTCCACCCCTTGGCTGTATCACTTCATGGCAGATAGCAATGGCAGGAGTAAGACAATTACATTTCTAGCTAGGAAAAAAAGAAAATAGAAGCAAACAAACATGCTCCTTTCACAGTAAAACTGTTGAGAACTCAAGAGATTCCAGGAGAACCGTGACCTGAAAACTCACCCACGATGACCTCACTCTTAGGGTTTGTTACCTACAAAGAGCACCACTCTGGGACCTACCTCCAATACAAGACATAAATCCTAACAGTAGTGAGAAGTGAGATTCTATTGCTTTAAGTTAGAAATAAAAAGCCCTATTTATTAATAAGATTGAACTTAATACTTATCTTCTTATATTATGATATATACAGTTGAAATTTTCCTGTATTTTTTATAATGCCTTAGATTATAAAAGGAATTAAATAATTTAAAAGGTGGCTAATAAAGAGTGCACTCCAGTATATTTTAGGACAAAATGGGAAGCTCAAGATGACAATATTGTTAACATTAGAGAAGAAATAGATTGTTTTTAAGCTGTACTTTTAGAGTGCACACAGAACATACCCACTAGCTCTGCTAGTGTGTGTCATTAGTGAACGTGGAGAGCATAAGTGAACCTGCGAAGTGAATAAAACTCAGTCGTACTTCAGCACCTTTTTAAAAAATTATTACTTTTATCTTAAAAAATTAATGTTATTATAAAATGTCCTGTGTGTGCACACGAAATACACAAAATATTTCTATAAGAAAATTCAAGTAAAATTAAATTACAGATATGTGATTGTCCTGAGAGAAAAATATTTAAACATAAGATATACATGGATTAAGAAGAAAAAGGAAAACATTTTAGGAAAAAGATGAAAAAGATTACTAAGTGGAAAATAGAATTCCTCCTCCACAATAGCACAGAAAATGACAAGATATTGTTAAGATCAAAAGAGAAATGTCACAGACTAGTCAGTCATTTTGTTTTTCATTCATTGCCTGAATGATCATTATGTTCAAGAAAAGGTATTTCTAATTCCAGTTATGATAGGTTATTGTTTTATATTCTGAACTTGAAAGACTACAAAATAAAATTGATGAATGAATTATCCCTGATAAACTTTATTTCTTAAGTTAGAGGTGGTCATAAATTGAGGGAAAGTTCAATTATAGTGTACCTCATATTAGGATATTTAACATTTTTTGTCAAATAAATTTTTAAATATTATGTGTTACTGCTGAGATAAAAATGGGAAATTTGATAACATGATATTTGAATTTAATATTGTTTCAATGAATTTGAAATATATCACTTATCTGAATATTATTATGAGCTTTATTGGGTATGATGTTTATTCTTCTGACTTTGTAGTAATTTTGTTTTTGTTAAAATCTATTCCTGTTAGTGACAGCTAAAGTACATTTTCTAGAATAGAAGCAAGGAATTTTAATGCGCTCCTGCAAAGTGGGAGATTTCAGTGTAAGCTATAAATATTTCTTGCACTTTTTGCAACCTGTTTTTACCCGTGGACTTACTGCAGCAGCAACAGCTTCTGTGGTTAGATTATTTTTTTCCAAAATCTTGTTGAATATTGAAAAACACTTGATATCTGAGTTGCTTGCAAATGTAGATGTCCAGACACCAATGGCATCTGCATGATACTTAAGCTAATCAGAAATGACACAATCTGGATCTAACCTAAAATAAGACATAGTTCTTTTCATTTCTATGTTTTAAGAACAGAATTGGTATGTACTTGATCATATGTGATGCTAAAATAAAGATTGCTGATCATCATCCAATCTTGAAGAAAGTAGGAGATTTACAGGCACTAGTGACAACCATTTGATTTTCAGTTCATCACTTTGCAATTTCTGCTTTTTTTTTAGACTGAACCTAGGCCCATCTCAATCTGAGCTCCACTGGACCAATACATGTATGGGGTAATAATGAAGTTAAATGGAATGTGTGGGTTGATTTTATTTTTTACTTCTTCAAATTACAGAATTAATTTTAAATGTTTTGTTACAACATTACTCTATTTTTGCCCTTTGAAATTAGTTGTTAACTAGAATCTTATATCACTGAAGGAGTGAGAATCAAAAACACTTCCAGAAATAAAAGAAAATATCCCCAAAGCATAAATGAAAGTGGAAGGATTTAAAAGATAGAAATATTTATTATTAAATTATAGCAACATAAATAGATGTTTACTGACCCAGGGATTCACAAATAAACCAAAGAAAAAACTAAAAAGCCTTGGTGACAAAGTAATAGGTAACCAGAGATTGACCTATGACCAGAGATTTTGCAGTGACACTACAAGATAGTATAAAAGAATTTTTCTGAGATAGCTAGCAATTTATACATGAAGGAAAATGTCATTGGTCCTCAATTTGCACCAAACAAATGATGGTTCATTAACCAAAATGAGAACAGCTCTAACATTTAAGAAATATAGAATTTACATCATATTTTTGCAGGGAACATTTTTATGAAAAATCACTAACAGATAAAGAAAGTTAACAGGTATTCATTCATAGACACTATCGTAAAAGTAGTAAAACAATCCACAAAAATGACAAAAGGAATTTGTAAAATATATAATTGGCAAAGAACTGATATCTAGAAGATAAGAAATACTTCCACAATTTAAAAAGCAAAATACCTAATAGAAAACTGAACAAAAGATGTGACTATTGACATAAAAAGGGAAGAATTCCCAGTGTTCCTTTACATCACTAGTAATTATGACATACAATTAAAAATGTATAGTTACATACAATAGCT
Source organism: Hydrochoerus hydrochaeris (assembly GCA_004027455.1). Lineage (NCBI taxonomy): Eukaryota > Metazoa > Chordata > Mammalia > Rodentia > Hydrochaeridae > Hydrochoerus > Hydrochoerus hydrochaeris. The sequence goes on from PVLA01007793.1 coordinate 50,582, forward strand.
ACAGGATGCTAGAAAAATTACTACATTGATAATAGAAAACTTACTGAGCACAGGAAGTAGCAACAACTTCCATAGACTTGTGACAAAAGTACAAATTGGAATAATTAGTCTGGAAAGAGCTTGGCATCATCTGTTAAAATTGAATTTTACATATTCTTCAGTCCACCAATTCTCTTTCTGACTGCATCATCTCAAGAACATACACAGGTATGCTAGACATGTGAATGAGTATTGAAAATAGCATTGTTTGTAAAAATTTCTATTGAAAATCATCCACAGAACCACAATTAATCCAGTGAGGTAATAAATTTGAATATATTCATAGTATTGATGATTTCGATACTTATTTTTACTGCTGAATGGTAATTCTTTGCACCAGGTTTTTTGATCCATTACCTGATGGAAGTATGCTTGGGTCATTTCTGGTCAAGGGAGTCTATAAGGTAGCTGTCAACATCCCCATGCAGGTCTGTTTGTGTTAATGTGCATTTTCCTCTCAATTGGGAGTGGAATTTCTAGTCATATAGTAACTGTTGGACTAACTGTAAAAAATGGCCCAGCCATTTTTGAAAGTAACTATTGCATTTACAACTAATAATGCAAAACAGTTCCAGTTGGCATTTACAGCACTTGCTATTCGTGGCTCCCCTGATAGATGTGTTAATTTTTTTCACCATTACCATATTTCCTTAGTTTATCCTCTTATTTTTTTATTATCATTGAATTTTTTTTTACTTTACTTTTCTTGTTCTTGTTTATCAAATGTTCTATTGTGGAAACATAGATTACTGCTTTGAGGCTTTTCTTTATTAATATAAGCACTTAATGCCACATATTTTCCCTTTACATTCTTTTAGCTGTGTCCTAGATATTTTGATATATTGTTTTCATTTTTCACTAGTTAAAAATATTTTAATACTTTCTGTTTGGTGCATGATTTATTTAGAAGTTTATTATTTAACTCAAATTATTCATATTTTCCAAGTAGCTTTTTTTGTAATATCTAGACTGTGTGCATTATTGAAAGCAATAATATTTTGCATACTTTGTACTTTTAAAATGTCTTAAGATCTTTTTATAACCCAAAATGTAATCTACATTGCGGAGTACTTCATGTGTATTTGGTATATGTGCTGCCAAAGCAAGCACACTTTGTGTATATTTGGAAAAGCATATATCTGCTCATTTGGAAGTGGTGGGTTCTTCAAATGTCAGTTAGATCTAATAGTAGATGAAACTTTAAAAATATTTATAGGTTTCTCTATGGTTTCCATTACATCTCCAATCAATTACTCTGCCTTTATATCATGTAACATTTTATATAGAATTAGCAAGTTCAAATAGTATGTTGCTAAATCTTTCCTATCCTTTATATTAGGACTGTCATACATTTCATTCTTATATGCTCTATAAGCATATTGCTCTTTTATACTGTTACTTACAAACATTTAACTTATAGAACAATTAGATAATAATCAAATAAAGCAATTTAAAAATGTTTCTTTCATTAGTTCTAGTAATCTTCTTTGTACCACATAGAATCATATTGCTGCCTGATAACACATTTCTTTAGCCCCAAACACCTTGTAATACATCTTATGGTGTAAATCTGGTGAAACTTAATTCTGCCTATCTCTGATATAGCACAATAGTGTGACTTTCTTTTTGCTAGACCTTTAGTATAGTGCCTACCAAAGGTTAGAAGAGGATTGAGATCTGCTGTTGCTATAATTATACTCATGCATCTTTGTTTCAGTAAACTTTCCTGTCTCTGGAACAAAATACCCAATATTTGAAACTTAAGGAGAAGATTATTTTGGCTCTTTTACAACACATAATGATCACATTTCATGCAGATAGTTGGTACATTTACACATATATCTTAATTTTTCTTTCTTTTCCCTTTTCTTCCCCTCCTTTCCATCTCTTTGAAAAAGATCTATTGTACTATTTCTTATTATCTGCCATTTACTTTGTTCTTTATTTATAGTTTGGATTTCTAATGTAAGGGAAACCATGCAGTGTTTAAGCTTGTGTGTCTATTTCACGTAACATTATTGCCTCAATGTACATTATATCCCAATTTAAATTCCCAGATTACACCCCCAAAAGTATCAATTTGCTTCAGAATGTTCCCCGTGTCAGACAGTGTTTGCTGCTCTTATTTATTCTCCAGAATGCTTTTTGCAGTCTGTCCAGCATGCCTTCATTACTGTCTTCATTCTAGGCTGCTCGCTATTTATATTTTTCTAGGTGCCTCTGTGGCCCTTATCAATCTGATTACTTGTATTTCAGGGGTTGTTTAAATTTCAAGACCCATAATTTTACCTTTCTTATTTTTCAATGTGGAAATAATTTTACTTTAAGCATGAATATAAATATAAATATGGATGGAAACACACACATAAATGTGTAACCACAAATGTATACATTGAGGCAAACTTAAATACAGTATTATATATAAATATAGGTATTTCTGGTAGGAGTTGAGGGATAAGTGTATTCAGTTTATATGGAAGTAGTTTCTTTCAATTCTTTTCCAAAATTATTTTCTCATTTCAAACAGAAAATGACCTTACATCTTGTCCCATAATCTAAGATGTTTATAATTTATTGCCCATTTCCCCAAAGCATTTTAATTTCTCCAAACAGCTTTTAATTTCCATGAAAGATTCCTAGATGTGAAATGCCACTTTGTGAATCATTCCTGTGTTCCCCTTTTGGGCAAGCTGCTGTTTATCTGGCAAGCTTTAAAAGCTATTTTCAAAAGACTTCAAAGAGACCAGTAATTAGCTTCTTTTTACTTTCAAAAACATTCTATTTGGATTTTGTTCTATATCAAGAATATTTTATGAGCTATTTCAGAGGAAATTTATCTACTTCTTAAAAATTGACTTAGGCAGTATAATACAATATCTATAAATGAACATAATTAAAATCCTTTGCATTCAGAGAGCATATCTTTAAAAACTATAAAGTAAACATGACACATGTCATGTACTTAATAACTGTGCTATTAACAACTACAAATTCATTTATCTAGAATAGTAATAGTAAAGATACAATGTCAGATATTTGTAAGCAAGCAGATATTTATTGTTAAAAGAGTTTATATATTAATATGAAGTGTGTCTTTGTATTAATATATCTTTTTTTGAAATATACATCATATGTATTTTGGTAATTCACTTTGTTAGCATTGTAAAAATTAGTGGTGTTAACCTTTAGAATCCATTTAAAGTGATGCCATACTTGATTATCTTTCTAATACCTATGTCCCTGCTAAAATACCCTCTTAGTATGTGTAACGATGAATGATGAATCACTGACAAGGCATAGCAGTCCATGATAACATTATATCAGCTCTATATTCAGAAACAATGTGAAAGAAAATCATTCAGACTTACTGTAGAGCAACTCAGCTGTTATGTGCCCCCTCAAACAGAAATGCTTCAGCAAAAGGCATAGGTCTTTGACTGTCAGTTCTGATGATGCATTGAAAACATCTGTCTGAATGAATTATGATGGAAACTATTAACACATTAACATCTTTACTTTCATCATTAGCTGCTACCTTTTAAAGATAATGTTAAGAAATTTACCATTCTTGCATACATTTGCTATTGTTACCTGATATAGTTTTCAAACATTTGGAAGGGACTAATTTGATTTAGGGCTATTCAGTAGCCTTTAATAACCATTGAGTCAGGAACTGAACAGGATCACCTAAAAAGAAACAAAATTAAAGCAAAAAATGAAACTCAAAACACACACCTATACAATAATGCCATGAGTACAGGAAGAACAAAGTATGAATTTCTGTAATTCTGAGGTAAACAGGACTACATGGACTTTTTAAAAATAAGAGATTCAAAAGTATTCTTTCTGTATACTTAAAGTAATGTTTGTTTAATAATATTTTTAAACAGACAAAAGTTCTTGTAATATTCAGGTTGCATTGCATTAGATTGAAAATTCAGGCTTTCAGACTTGGACTGGATTCTACACTGTTAGCTTTGCAGCTCTCAGCCTTTTGAAATACAGTACCAACTTTCCTGGGCCTCTAGATTACAAATGGCAGCTCTAATAGCATAGCTGTGTAGCTTAATGACCTTGTGTCTCTAGAGCATTCTCACTGATATACATTCTGGTACCAGGGACTATTTTGGAGGAAAATAGCTCATTTTATTTTTAATAAATTTTTAAGAATGAGTTTTCTGAACTGGTTCTGGATTTTCTGACATGAACTCTCTACTCTGATTAGATTTACATACTAACTTTTATTCTTATTGCAAATGAAGACATGATAGTGTCATGATCCGATAATGGACATAAGTAAAATTATGCGCTAGATACTCTTAACCAACTATATATGAGAAACGAGGAGTTTGGTGACAGTATGCATGGTAACAAGAAACATTTTAGAAAAAGTAATGAACATAATAAAAGTTGGCTGATTGCTCCAAACCCTGTTGACCGAAGTACTGAAAGAAGTGGATGAGTTCAGGGACTCAAATTCCCAGATCTAGTACTGCACAAAAGAGCTGACAGCTGCTCTGTGTCTTGAAGGAGACTTACTTCTTGTAGGCTATGATTGCTGAAAAACCAATGTAAACTCATGCTGTGGCTGGCTAAATTACAAGGCAAGTTGAACTACCCAATTTACTGGGCGTCACTGTAAATGTGAAGCTGTTAGGAAAAAAAAAAAAGATCCTACAAGATGGGGTGGAGACAGGTGGGGAGAGCTGAATGAAGCTGTGGATACAGAATCCCTAGATTTTGATTATTCTTGTCTCTCAGTGGAAGAGATATCTCCACCTTATGAAAAAAGACCTGTTACCACCAAGAAAAGCAATTTCCATTTCATTGACTTCAGGATCCTAACTCCCAATAATACGGACCTCTCCAAACTCAGGGGCCTTTCCAACTCCACTTGAAGGGAATAACCCAGCTGAGGAAACCAAAATAACCTCCCCTGAAGCAGTTAGAATGCAAGACAATGCTGTGCTCTTCAATGTTCACCCTCACCACCCTTTTCGATTCCAGATCTGCAACCTGAAAGTGAGGTACAGGTGTGACCCATGAGGAGGTATGTTAAGTTCCTAAAATGCTGCTAAAATTTTCTAATTATATTGAGAAAATATGAGGAACATGTAAGGGAATAGATACTAAGAGCTTGGGACAGTGGTAAAAGTAAAATAAATTTGGATCAGACCATTTTTTATTGATATGGACTCATTAAGCAGAGATTATACCTTTAGTGTTACAGCTCAGGGAATTAGAAAACCCTATCTGATTTGTTGATTGAAGGGTCAAAAGGTATATTAGAACAAGTGAACTGAAAATGCCAAGCATTCCTTGGTGCTACTGCAAAAGAAAGGATCTAAATCCTTAGCAAGACTAAAATATTAAGGTGGATTTTTAATTTATTTATCTACAATATGCAGCAGACATATTTTTTACAAATACTGTAAGAGATAAAATTTAGCAGGGAACCCCACTATTCTCAAAAAGTACAGCAATCACTGTTCAATAGACCAGACCTTATAATGGAACTTACAGTCCTTACAATCAATGCGCTGTACAACAAATGCAATGGGGTTAATTTTATCCTGGGGTGGAAGATGCCAAGTAGCATTGCTCAAGTGCCAAAAGTCCCTATGTTTGCTGTTATAATCGATGGCACTACCAAAAACAGCAATCACAGTCATCTATTTTGTATGGTCTAATGACACTGGCTAGTTGTTCCAGTAAGTGAAGTTCATAGGAAGACCACCAAAGTTTTATCATAGGAGCAAGTAGATTCTAGACTAAGTGAACAAAAGTTTAACCTGAATTATAAAACATAAAATTGTGGCTCATCGATTAACTCCCCAATTTTGAGTTAGATTACACATTCAGAACCTCTTGAGTGAAGGCCAGATGCTCTTGATGAAAGATTCTGGTATAGTACAAAATGTTTAGATTACTAATTTTTCATTTGGTCCTCTCCAAAAGAAAACTGTTACCTTAAATCAGGGTAACTGTAACGGGGAGAAAAGAAAAATCAGCTATTTCAAGGGCTAGTGTGCAATGGTTCTGAAGAGAAAGTAATTGAGGGTGATCCAGCAAATCTTTGTGAGCCATAATTGGAATAGGAGATTGTACAGTTCAAGTGACAGAGTTTTGGCTGAGGTCCATCTCACAGTAAACTCTGGGAATCCAGCTTATCCTGTGGCTTTTCCTCAGGTCCAGAAGGAATGATTGGAATAAAAGTACTCAGAACTGATAGAATTCCCATACTGGTTTACTTGCATGTGGAATGTGGTCTATTTTAGTAGGAAAGGGCAATTAGGAGCCAGTGGTACTGTTCTACCTGGGAAAATATTAAACCAAAGGCAATTCTGCATTGCTGGAAATACCAAGGTGGGTGCCACCATTAAGGGCTTGAGGGGATGCAGGGATAGTGATTTCGGTGACATCCTCGTTCAAATCCACTGTTTTGTTTTTGCGGAAAACAGATAAATCTTGAGTAACAACAGTGTGTATTGCACACTTTACCAGATGGTGACTCAGTTGTACCTGCTGTACCACACAGAGTTTCAGTACTTAAGAAAATCAACACATCTTCTGATCCCCAGTGTTCAGGTATCAGTCGGACAGCTCCCTCTTGTCCTCATCCCCTAAGGACCATCAGAAGCAGTTTCCGTTAGCTGGCAAGGCCACCAGTCCTTCACTGTCCTGCCTGAGGTGTATACCCAGGTCCACCCCTACGTCACAATTTAGTTTGCAGGAATCTTAATCACTTGTAAATGCCACAACATTCCACACTTATCTACTGCATTCATGACACTATGCTGACTGGATCTAGTGAGTAAAAATAGCAACTACTCTACATGTCTTGGTGAGACAATTGCATACCAGATACGTGAGAAACAAATCTGACAAAAACTTTGAGGCACCCTTCCCCTGTGAAGTCCCAGGCATCCAGTGTTAGAGATCACACTGAAATAATACTTCCAAAGTCAAAGATAAGTTGTTTCATTGGCCTGTCCCACAACCAAAATAAAATCATTTAGTCAATTGATCAACACACCATAACACTTAGGAATCCTCTGAACTTTGTGTTTGTTTGTACTATTCCAGGCCAGTTCACAAACGACTTGGAAAGCTGCTAAGTTTGAGCAGGTTCATTTAGCTTTCCAATAGGTTCTGGTTGCTGGACAGAGGAGCCAGCAGATCCCATGGTACCTGAAGTATCAGGTAGATAGTGATGCTGTTTGGAAGACTCAGAGTCCCTCACAAATGACACAGGACCATAAGCTACAGGGTAGCCGTTAGGACTTTGGACTAATGTCTTATTAACCTCCACACATAACTACTCTTCTGAAATAACTCTATGGCTGCTTCTAGGCCTCAGTAGAGACCTACTACTTAACTATGGTCCGAGTTATCACAGGACCATGAACTGAATGGTATCTGACCCACTACATCATAAGTTTGCATGGGCATAAAAGCACTAAATCATCAAGTGGAAATGGTATGTGCAGTAGAGCTGCATCATACTACTCAGTTACAGCCTGGGGGAGTGAATATGGTTTAAGGAGTTGTTTATGAATACTAAATGGATGAAGGGCAGACTTAGGATGGTTAATCATGTATATTAACTTCATTGAATCGGGAGTGCTGACTGGATCTAGTGAGTACAAATAGCATGGCTATGCAGGATTTCCAAGTATTTCTGAAGACCTTCTGCATAATATTAACACTGGAACCAATAAAGGAATTTGCTTTAACATATATGGATGAACACCATAAATCTATTGAGGGCCTAAGTAGAAAGAAAGGTAAAGGAGAGCCAAACCTGCCTTTGTCTGACCACTTGGGCTGGGGTGTCCATCTTCTTCTCCTGCCCTGGTGGCTCCTACTTCTCAGAACTGCAGGCTCTGACTGGGGTCTGCATCATCAGATCGCCAGCTCTCCTGCCTTTGAACTATACACCAGTTTCCTGAGTCTTCAGTTTGCAGCGGGAAAATTGTGGGGTCAGTTTCCATATTCACATGAGCCAATTTCTTGTAATAACGTTCATATATATATATATATATATATATGCATTATTTCCCAGAATCTATGTGTGTAAATGTACAAATGTAGGTTTATTTTCAAGACATCCATTTTTCTTAGGAGACATATATTTCCTGTTGATTCTGTTTCTCTGGAAATCCCAGACTAATAATATATGAAATCACACTCTGGTTTACCACATACTTTCCTTAGTATACACAAAGCCCAGTGATTGATATGTACTGTATTGTATGTTTCCTTGTTAGCTGATTGGTATAGTTTCTATGATTAAAGCATCTTTTCAATAAATAATATTAAAGCTGTTATTTTCCTATTGATGCTTGTAGTGTAACAGTTGAAAATCCACCAAAAAAGCTACACATAGCATGACAGTTTCCCTGCAGCCCAATATATTATGCAATGCAGTTCATAAAATAGAATACTGTAAGACCTTTTAGCAAACCTCACAATTTTGGACTGGCACAAAGTTTTTGGATCTCAGTTCACTGTGAGTGCCTCTCTAAAATGAAGAATTAATTTTGTTTTACCTTCCACCTTTAGAGATTTTTCTTTTTCTCCCTCTTTGACTAAGTTTGGTGGCAATTAGAGTTGCCTTTTTATCATAGAAGAATTGAACATTTCAGAAATTGTGTCTAACTAGTACACAGCCTCTAACTTTAAGATATTTTCTTTTTTTCAATTCTTATTTTTATCTCCATGAATCATTTTTCAGTTAGAGCAATTATATTGTCTGGGGTAAATGCAATGATGGAAATTTAAACATGGTATAATTAAATATCCATTTGCTGAACCTCAAAAGAAAAATCTCTTTTTCCCCAGTCACCCACCTACATTTAAAAATGCTGCCTTCAAGTTGACATATAACTATTACAAAATTAGAATGCATATAATCATGCCAAAACACACATATATACCCCTACTAGTGTCTCACAATAATTACAAGTCAGTAAATTTCAGTGCTATGCTGATTTTAATTTCCCAAATGTAACCATATGAACATAAATATAAATACGTTTGATTTTATTACCATGCAAAATGTGTGTGCCTCTGTCATACCTACTCACACACAAATAAAATCTCAAAATAAACCTTTACATGTACAATATTAGGTGCTTCTTTAGGATGATTTAACCAGCATTTTTTAAAAATCTTAAGTAGGTTCTGAGTTAAAACAGAAACATTGGACAGGGGATGTGGCTCAGTGGTAGAGTTCTTGCTTTGCATGCACAAGACCCTGGGTTTGATCCCCAGCAACACACACACAAAAATAATCTGACAAACTTAAACTTTGATCTGTGAGAAAAAGATCAATAAGAATTTCTATAGGCTCAACTTTTCTCAAACTGCATATCAGAAGTAACTGGATTTTCTAAAACTTTCAAAGTACAGGGACATATTGTAGCCTTAGATAGTAAAGATTTTCTGATGGAATATCTGGTTACAATACTAGAGCTTTGCATTTAGGCTGTTAATTCATATAATATAAGTCTGAGATTCAAATTAAACTTTGGAATAATCCCAGGGTCCACTGAACATCTTTTTATATTTTTAGTTTTTCTGTTTGAAAAGACAAAATTATCTGCAAGGATTGATATTTCATAATAGATATCTGTTCTTAGAGGTCTTTCAGAGGTAAAAAGCATAGTTCAATGCATATAAATTGTTTCATTTTGGAATTATCATATAAGTAAATTAGACTTTTATAAATCTAAGTTATGTGAGAATTTTATTCATCTTGCTGTCTTACATACTGAAGTATCTTGCTATTTTCTCACAGTAGTAATTGTTTCAGAGTTACTCATGGATTATTCCTAAGTATGCTAAAACAGATTGAAATAAGAAAATAAAAGAAACAATGAATTTTTCTATAAGGATGAAACTTAAAGGAAAACCAAAACAAACAAGCAAAAAGAAATTTCCAAAATCTTTACAGTTTAATCATCTTTAGTTTTCTTATTATCTCATTTATTTATTTATTTTTATTTTACTTTTTTTTATATTAAGGAGAAAAAAGATAAGCAATGAAACTGAGTTACAAAACAGCTTAGCTGGACAGTTACAATAGTTTTTGCATTGCATATTGTTGTCTTCCTAGTAGTTATTCAGAGTTCAGGATATAGGCATGATATCTTATCTAAACAATATTAGCACAAAACATTTTTTTCAAGGAACAGAGAGAAGCTAGCTGTATGGCCATCTTAACTATCTTGTGTATACACATTTTTTTTGTTATTTTCCCTTTCTTCCTTTCCCCTATCACAGTTTGTCTTTTCTTTTCAACAATTCCTTCCCAATTCACAATATATATTGTACACTTTGGATCTTATTTACTTGTTCAGTTTCAAAATTTACATCATTTCAGTATTTCAAAAGATATAAAAGATTGAAAATATCATCTTTAAGGTATTTCTTACCTTAACTACATGAAGATGAGAATTTTCTATTTATATTAGTGGTGAAAAAGCTAATAGAATTGTCACAAATACTAGGTGAAATTAGGAGATGAATCAGAGGTTGAAATTGCAGCACTCTGGACTCTACTACTAATGGTAAAATAGATCATATAAACCATAGTGTCAGCTATGAGTCTACAGATGATGATATTCTAAATGAGTTCTCTCAAATTTTGGAATCAGCAAGTGAACTATATATTTCTAAAAACAAAGGAAAAAATAACAGTCTCACCTTGTTACTTAATTGGACTGATAACATACAATATACTGCAACAAGAATATGGATTTTGGTTCTATTTTTGTTTGTATTGTTTTCTTTTTATTTTTATAAAATGTCCATCAAAATGTTCTTCATATGGTTTCTACGCTATCAAACACTGATAACACGTAATGGAAAAGGACATTGGATAGATCTTGTATAAGCAGAGACTCCTGGGTGGTATTAGTGTTCTTGTGAAGGAAACTCTAGAAAGCTCCCTCATTGGCTGTGTGGAGATACAGTAAAAGGGTGGCCTTCTACAACCCAGAATACACACTTGGCAGATAATCTGCTGACATACTGCATTGAACTTCTCACCCTTCAGAACTATGAGAAGTAAATTTCTGTTGTAAAAGTTACCTGGTCTATATTAGTCTATCACTCAAATGGGCTAAGACAATGACTTAGAAACTCTTGTAAAAATTATGAGAATGATTTCATGTTTGAAATAACTTTATTAATTGGACATTATTGATCTTAGTAAAAAATGATAAGTCTATGTCAAAATTGTTTATAACATTTTCTTTTAAATGATTTTCTTCCTTTAAAGAAAAAGTCTGAATATAATAACTTTTGGTTAGTGATTGTGTACTGCTGTTTTTGATTCAATGAAATCAAAGATTTCAATTTCTAATTACAAAAATGTTTATGGGACGAAGTAGAAGTAAATTTGGTTAAACACTGTACACAGTGAATTCTGAGCCAACCATATGAATTTATTAATGAATATGAATGAGCTATTTAAAGATATATAAATCCTGTTATCCACTGGTTACAGAAATAAATACAAATGCACTTAAATTTACTCTTATAATGAAAATTATATTTTGTTATATGTAATTAAATATTGGAAACTATACAACATTAGAAAAACTCAGAATTACTGAGCTGAGTTTCCAGAGATATTAATGTTATAAAGGTGTTTCAAAAGACAAGGTTACAAATAACCTTGTTTGCAAATATCCTCAGTTAGGATACCTTACTGGAAGATAAACTTGAAACACTTTGGAGTACAGGAAAACTACTTAGTATGACATTGCAAAGATCCTGCTTTTATTTATACATTTAAGGCAACAGTAGAAATGGAGATAGTGGGTGGCTAAGGAATAGATTTTTGAGATATGTCTAAATAAAACGCAGTTAAATTTGGTGTAATTGTTTAATGAAAGACAGGAAATAGTGACTGTTTTTAGCTTTTTGGGTTGAGCATTTCATGTGGATAGCATTAATGTTTTCTGTTACAGGAAAACTAGGGAAAGCTAGACTTTTATGAGGATAGGCTCAATGGAGAAATACGATTCAGTACTGGACATGATAAGCACGAAATGTTTATAAAACACTAAAGAGTGGAGATATCAAGTCCTGTGTATGTCTGTGTGTGCCCGAGAGAAATCGGAGTGTAGGTAAATATAAGGCAATTGATCAAGATGACCTTAAAGTTTCCCTATTTTGATTGCACATTCTATGACTTTCTTCCTGACACTTGGCTTTTGGCCTCCTTTGTTTTAGGCCATTTACTTCACAAAACTTGTAATTGTAAATTGCCATTAAGATGTAAATCTTTTTAAAAGCCTTGACAATTTTACAACCCTACATTGACTTTTTCATTGACCTGGGACTAACCCCTGGAAATGAAGTTATCAGGGAAAATAAGAATTCCAACTCCAAGTCTCTGGAAGGGAATAGAAATCTTAACTTAATGGCTTCCAATTAACAAACACAAATGGCCCAAGTACAGAAGAAAGACATAGACAGACGCAGGAAAAACTCAATGTGCTCAACATATTTCCCTGATGAAGCTCCCACCCTCACTTGTATTAAACTAGTAAGTCATAAATCTAGGCCCTTGCTATTATGATCTGAGGACCTGAGGCATTGGTCTTCCTAGGAAGTTGTTAAAAACAAAAAGTCCTCAAATCTCCTCCCCCAGACCTATTAAATTAGAAGCTGTTGAAACAAGATTCCCAACTAGAGGGGATAGGTAACAGGAAATGCATATGTAGTTAAAGTTGAAATGTTACTAAAGTGTAGGCTGTGGAATGAATTAAGATGGAAGGATGAACTAGTTGGGGAAAAGGAGACTTGTGGAATATAAAAGGAACACAAAATGAGTTGGTGGGGTTTTTGGTGATGGCAAGGACACATTTACAGTCATGGGTGACTCCAGTAATTCAGGTGCTAAACTCATGTGTAGTTGGGAGGTGGAACTGGGAGGCCGTGCAGGGGGACATATGTCTATAGGAAGAGACATGAGCTTCAAATAATTCATGTTTTCAAAAAGCAGTTACAAACATAGTTTAGAGGGGTTAGCAGCTCCCTTATGCTTTCTCTATACGTGAGGAAAATGTAGAAGAAAATGAAAAGACTTGTATTGAGAGGACTACGTGGAAACTGTCACCTTGGGAAAGACAAGTCAGGGAAGGAGTAGGCACACTTTTCCTATAAAGGGTAACAAAAACAGATATTTTAGGCTTTTAAATTCCTATAGCTAATGGATTCTCACCTTCCAGATGTGGTTTCTAGGTTCTTTTTGTCTTGAACAAAGAACTAGGCAAAACAAGCACAAAAGGCAGCAAGGTTTCATGTTTACAAAAGGTAGGAAAAGAAACACTCTCTGCAGAATGAGTTTGGGTCCAGTCAAAGAAGGAGAAAAGTTCACTCTACAGTATGAAAACAAGTTACTGTGGAAGAGTGAACACAGCAACTCCAAACTCAATGTGGACTATCTTTTGGCAGCTCCCCCTGCTCAGGATGATGTCAGGTGTAAGCCATCCTATCAAAAATCTGCTCTATAGCCAGGGATATGGCTCAGCAGCACAGCGCCTGCCTGGCAAATGCCAAGTTGTGAATTCGATTCCTGGTACAAAAAAAAAAAATCTGCTCTAGTTCTCTGATAATTGAAGTCTGTGGTTGTTGATTGCTTCCACACCTAGGGTTTTGGGAACTGTTCTGTGCATGTGTCCTAGGTCTTGGGATTTAACAGGTCACACCTACTTCTCCAGCCAGTCTGCCACACCCTAATCTCCTGCCTCAATATGATCTGAATACATGAATACTGAAGTAGAAAAGTAGCCATAGGTATTATGAAAGTAATAAATGTTTCTGTAAAACTTTATTTGGCGAAGAAGTGACTGTCTTAATGTGGCCTGTGGGCTACATTTTACTGATACATGGGTTAAGGCAACAAGGTGACATGAGGGATAATGTTAACAAATTATGGAATGGGAATTGAATACAAATTCCACAGGAATTGATGAGAGTCACTGGGAAAGAGGCAGAAGATTTGTGTTAAGTTAGGAGACACAAAAATGATGCGGCAGTTGCTCTGGGTGAACAGCATTTCAGGCCATGCAGAAGCAGTGTACTTTCCACAGTTAGCACTGACCTTCCTGATCCACAGACCACATTTGTCTTCACAACAGATTAAATAAATATAGCTATCAAAAACTAACCATCACCACCAGCAGCAAAATGCATGTTTCAAAATGTGTTCTGGCCTCTGAGTCAATGGAAGTCTTATTTCTCAAAAGTGCACAGCAAGTTTAGCAGGAACACAGCAGGTGTCAGGGAAATGTAAGTAAGGGCGTCTGTGTGAAACCTTGGGCCCTCTGTGTTGAAGACCAGTTGACAAGAGAGGCAGTGGCTCCTTAGGAGAGGAAGGTAGGAGCTGGGTGTGGTGGCACATGGCTGTAAATCTCTGCTACTCTGGAGCGCTACAACTGCTGTGAGATGACTATCGTTTGTCCTACTTCCCGTTCTCTAGGAAAGGCAGCTTACAGCCTTGCACCCAGTGTAAGCAGGATACCTAAGCAACACAAGGAACAGAGTGAGATGATTTCGGTGCTGCACTCTCCAGATCCTCCTTAAAGAATGAATGACTCATTCTCTTAGCTGTAGGAACTGCTTCTGTCACTCAACCCTCAATTGTTACTTCACAGGAAGAAACATTCCAATCCCACATCCTATGACTATTCAGTGCCATAGAAAGATCTGTACTCACTGCACCAAACTGTACAGATTGGGATTGACTGAGGCCTTTGTGGAGGTCGCATTGCTGACCACCTCTCTCCTTGCTCACTCCTTCTTCCTTTTCTTGCATTCTTACAGCTGCAGATCCAGAGAACATTCCTTTACAACTTCCTACATGCTAATTTTAGTCTCATCTGCTTGCTGGGGAATGTAACCAATAGCATGTACTAATTAATATGCTATTGTAAAAATTCGTTTGAATGGGACACTGTACTATAAGAGATACATGTTGAATGTGTCAGTTTATAGAAGTTAAAAGAGAAATAACCTTAGAGTTAAAATAGAAATACATAATCTGATGGTAATGCTTACCCGTGGTGAGCACCTGGTACACCACCTTCTCAAGAGGAGGAATGAAAATTCATGGAGCAGCACTGAGGAACCTTTGCTGATCAAGTGTGTGGCAGCCACGATGACAGTGACTTCACCTGGGAGCTTGTTAAACTGTCAGCTCCCACCCAGACCTACTGAACCAGCTTCCTTGGTTTTATAAGATCCCAAGATAGTTTCTACCCACGATTTAGATCAATGATTCACAAGCCTAAAAGTGGGATAGAATCAGTGACACGTTTTGAAAAATAATTTATGCCCAAGTCCCATTCCAAATAAATTCTGTGAGGATTTCTGGAATATAGGGTCCGAATATTGCATATTACAGAAATCTGCAAAAAGCTTTGAATGAGTAGTTCAGGTTAGGAAGCATTAATAGGTAGGGTCTCTGAGGTTCCTTTTCTCCTTGAATGTCTTAGATCAATCACAAGTATCTGTAAAATCCTTTGAATTCTGATCACCAAGTCTTTATTTTTCTCCTCCTTATTTCCTTTCCTACAACTTTAGAAAATGGAAATAAGAAATCATTAATTTTTATTACCTGATTTCAGCTTCTGGAAGTGGAAATTTTCTATCCTCTCTTCTCAGGGGACAACTGATAAAGTGAAACTAACAAATGACTGTGGAGCCACCTTCCAGGTACCAAATCAATGTTCACATTCACTCCCTTTCAAAGGCTGTTTCTGTTTGGCTAGAATGATTTTCAATTTAAATGTACTGGGGAGGGGTCAGTCAATAGTTTGGCCTTAAGGCAAATCATTCAATCCCTGTTTGTCCTCAGTGCTTTGAGAAAGGACTAAAGAAGCATATAAATAGCTACATTGGCATCCAATCCCTTGGGCATTCTTGCTGAAACACACTGAAGAAGGAGGAGGAAAACATTCATTGCTACCTTCTACAGCAAATAGAACATTCAGAGAGTAAAAAATATAGGTCCAAATCAAAGAATATATTATTAAATAATGAAATACGCATGTGTTGCAAAGCAATTTTAAGCATACCTATGATATAGCATCATTTCTCATATATTCTAGAAAAACATTAACAAAATGTAGGAAAAATACAATGTACTTTAATATTTAACATTTAATGGCAATATATATTAAAATGTCAATGTAAACATGTCTAAAGTGCAGCTTATTTGCATGAATATTCCTGGTATGTTAAAGCCTACATGAAAATAAATGCACATTGAAGACATATTTTAGAACTAGGATTATTGTCAAGGTAATATGGCCAAAAAAACTCAAAAATTTTGTTCACGTAAGTAGAGCAACTATTGTTAAAATTTAGAATTTGGCAGTTTTGTAATCATTCTTATTATTTTCTTAGGAAGGTACTCAGCAGAGAATATGGGAAAAATATCATAGAAAAGAATGAAATTAGACTCAAATAAAGAATGTTCTTTACAAATGGTCAGCCAAGTGGTGGGCAACCGTAAGACTCAGGGACTGTAGGAAACTGTGTGTCTGCATCCAATGCTTCTTGGCCTGAAGCCAATTGTCTGTTGTATGATTGGGAGAACAAACATAGTATTTGAGATGTTGAAAGGAAGCTGGCACAGGAAGGTGTTTCATTTTCACATGGAATACTGTATGTGCTGGCTTTCTGTATCATAGATTCTGAACACCACACTACCTTAAAATGTGTTCAGAATTTCTGCCAATTCTAAAGAGTGAAAGTTGATTATACTCCTTTTTTGCAATCTTTTCCTGGTTGACACATACTGACATTTTTCTACCTGTTTTTTTCCTTTCCTTCACATACTCCTTTCCACTTTCCGCACTGGCTTTACCTCTCACCTAGGTTTCTTGTCATTGGACACTCACATACATGCATCCTGCAGACCCCACTTCCTTAATACATTGGACTGTGTTTTCCCAGTTTCCCTGGCTAGAAAAATCATGAGATCTAGCAATCATTTAAAAATATACCCTGAAATATTTAAAAAAATAATTTTGAACTGCATAAGTTTATTTCCTATTTTAAAATTCTGTCATTAATGGTGCTACCATTTTTCTGATGATATACATAGCTAATAGAAAAATTCAGGGTTGGCTTTAAGAATTGTAAGTCACAGAAGTGTGTGTGTGTGTGTGTGCACACGCATGCGCGCACTGCATGTGTGTGTATACTGGCATTATTGAGTGAACTAAAAAGATTTGAAATTATATCACTGTATATATTACTAGTTATGATTAAAACATGTTCCTTTGATTTTGTAGTTAGTTGAAACTTAAATCCAATTTGTGATACTGAAAAGTCAAAATATAATACAAAATTCTTTTAGACTTCTAAAATCTTACCCATGGAATAGTTTTATCAATCAAACTACAGAAAGTCCAACTCTTTTCAGAGTAAGAAGTCATATTTTCCTGTTAGTTTTAAGCCAAGAAGGATAATCTCATAAATAATTATTTACAACTAAAAAATCTAAGTACTTGGTAGTTTATAGACTAACTGATCTGTTACTGTGAACTTTAATGTTATCTTAAGAAAATAAAGATAAATATCTGAAATATGAAAAAGATTTTTAAGAGAGAAGTTTTGTGTCATTGACACAATTTCATATGTTATGATCAGCTCTTTATAGCCTTTAGAAAACCCGGTTAAAGTTTAAGCTATACGTAATCCATGACTTCTTCACTGAACTGGCATGGTAATTAATTAAGTTTTGGCCTTGTGTGTTTTTGGTAGAAGATATTAAATGGTACTTTTTGTGTAGTTTTCAAAACTATTGTTTAGAATCCTAGAATCATTAGCATGATACAACTGGGCTAATTCACAATGACAGGTTCTGTGACAGAGTAGCTAAGTGAAAATGTCTGGACTTCTACAACTATAATTCAGAATCCTATAGTTACTTCTTCCCTGTGCTCTTGATTTTCTCATGATTTTTCCTTCCGCTTCACCAACAACTGCCTGATAACTAAATGCTTTGGCCTCCTAAGACAAGAAGATCACCAAACTTCTCAAATTTGAAAAATCATCCAGTTATCAGCAACCCAGTGACTGTCACAAACAATATATACTGTAGATCTCCACAAATAAATCAAAGATGTGCCAGAGACAAGTGCTCCAAAGATGTTTTCTGCTTCATGCTTAATTAACTCAGATGATAGGTCTTTGATGCATAAACAAATGAACCTTTTACCAGAACATATTGTCAACAACCCAGGAAAACATTATGATGCAATAATATTTAGAGATGATTCTTTGCCATTTGTTAATGCATTTTGAATATCAAATAGAATTCAACCCTTTCAAATATGTTGAAAAGGCCATAATTCCTAGAGCAAAATTAACATCCAAACTTGTTCTATCATTATTTTCATAAGAGTTACTTGCTAGAGGAAATTAAAAAATTCTGATATGACTCAAAATCTGTAAATTCTTCTTGTTTCTGAATATTATATTTTTGATCATAGATATTCTTTATCATAGAAATAACTGGTAGAGATTGCATCACTTCAGATATCTTAATTAAAATTTCATTTATTTTCTTCATAAAGGAGCCTCCAGTAGACCATAATTACATGGGAACATGGTGAATGATGGTGAAAATATAACACTGTCAATACTTCCTTGTTATATATTCTTTATCACATAATGATGAGTTTCAAAAGGCATGACTAAAATCCAGCAGACTAATGAAAAGCAACATAAAACAGGAACTCAAAACTTCATGGACAGATACAGAAATTGTACTTTACAGAAAGCAAGAAAATTGAGTGGGGATTTTTTTTCTTGATTATAGATTTTAAAAATATCTGTTTTCTATGTTTTCTTAAAAAATGTAGAATTTTGGAAATACATATACATATGTTTCAGATTTTTTTGAGTGCACTTTAAATGGGACATGACACAGTAAAAGTGGCTTTGACAAACATAAGGGCATTTAGAATTGCATTAGTTTCTAAAATATTTAGACACACACTGCTGGTCCAAAGTTTATTTGTTGACAGTCATTTGGAAATGACCAATTTGACACTAGCATATTACGTATAAGACAGTTGGTTATTCAGTTTCAAAACTGTTCTCTAATTTTATTTTTAAAAATACTATTTAATAAATTCAGTAATTCATTATAGGTATAAAAATTTTCTGTGACAATATTTGTAAGCAGAAAAATTATTGAAAGCAATGCTTTTTATTTTATATAATAAAATATAAAAAAATAAAATAATGTCAACAAATATATATATCTAATTTATATATATATATCTTGCTTTAGAATACTGAGACTCATGATTTTAATTTGTTTTTAAGTTTGTAGTTACTTTATCAAAGTGCCTTGGATTTTGTTTAGGAAAAATCTTGTTGAAGTTAATTGGAAATAACCTCTCCTCCCTTTTTAACAAAAGCCCATCAGAGGCTGAAACGATTTCCAGATCTTGGAGTAGTCTCTCTTTCCTGAAGTGTTCATTTGGAACCTGAGGCAGGCTCCTATCACCTGACACCTTGGCAGAAAATCAATAAGCCAAGTTTAAACTGGGAAGGAGCTGAGTTCAAGTTGGCAGAAGACACAAGAAATGTGAAAAGCTGAACAAATTGGATTCTGCCTCACAGCCAGAAACCAACCTGAACTTCAGTGGAACCAAAGATGCAGGATTGCTAGGATTTTCAACTACACAGTGTAAAGCTCTAGCTGTCTTTCTGGGATTAATCTTCCCACTTCATCTGCCAGTGGCAGCAGAGACACACCTTGAAGTGGATATATATATATTTTTTGCTTCTTTGTCCTCCATCCTTCTAATCTCTTCCTTTTTTTATATTTCTCTATTTCTCTGCCATCCCTTTAAAATTTTCTCCCTGAGGTTAAAATTACCATACTACATGCTTATTGACTGTACACAATTTCCTAATTTGTTTTAGATTTTGTTATTTTGCTACAAATCTAGTTTATATCATTAAAGATGGTAAATTAGTAGCTACTAGTTTGTCATTTTTTAGACTGTGATGCTATTATTATGACTGGCTCTACTATTTTAGCTAATGTGGCATAATTCATCTAATCAGTTGTTCTTCCTTCTATGCCAAGACTGAGGTTGCCTGAGGGTCATAAACAGTACTATAGGTCAATGGCAAAATGGCCAAGTAGGCAACAAGTTTTCATCCCCAATAAATTGAATAGGTAAGATCTTGCAAAAAATTCTAAACCCATAAGCCAGATATACCCAGAATATATCTCTGAGCATTAGTCATTTCCTAATGGTTCCAAATACTAGAAACAAACCTACTCACCTTAAGAAATTTACAAGCATCAACACAAGACTTAAAATACAAAATATAGAAAGAAAGAAAATTAGAAGATATTTAAACAAGATGTAACCCCAGACTTCCAGCTCACCAAAGGCAAATCCAGGGGACAATGAGGTAGGACAATTCAAAAGCCACCCAGCTGGATTTCCTGAAGTGGTAACAGTGAAAGTAACAAAGCTGATGAATGAGGCTCTAGGAAAAAATCAAGTCAAAAATAATTTCTCTGGGGCCAGGGATTTAGCTCAGTGGTGTAAGTGCCTGCCTGGCAAGCACGAGGTCATGAGTTCCATCCCTGGTACCAAAAAAATTTTTTTTCTCTGATAATGACAGAAATAGCGACCATACTTAGAGACTCTAGAGTAGATCTGCATTAAAAAAAAAGTAGAGGAGCTTAGGAAAATGATGGAAACTCTGAACACCCAACATAAGAAAGAAATGGAACCTATGAAACAGATTCAATCAGATATCTAGGAGATTAAATATCTCATTGAAAGAATATACAGCAAAAGCATCACTGTGATGAGAGATTATCAGTCATAGAAGACAGGATTAAGATTAGCATTGTAGTCAGGATTACAAAGGAAAAGATTTCATTCAGGACCCATAGTTTACAGGAGTATTTTATCGTATTCCCCTAAGGAGTTAAATGGTAAAGTGTGTGGGTGATCTGTCTACACAGTAGAGACACAAAAATTCAAGGTGAGGGCCTGGACCCTATAGCTATGTCCTGCATAAGTCCAGTTGAAGACCTAGAGCAAATTGCAATGGCCCTTCATTAGTCCAACTGGAGGCCTACAGTTCACAACAATCATGCAAGTGTGTATTAAAGATCTGTACTGGAAAAGTCCAAAGGTTAGCTATAGAGACTAGAAAGTGTGCACCAGCAGGATGAAGGATCTGTGCCAGCAGGTTGAGGAATCTTCACTGGAGCCAGGAATTGATGCTCAGAGTAAGGAACAGAACTCCCCTAAAGAGAACTACAACCATTCTTAGTTACAGCAAGGTCCAGAGTGCCTCTGATGGTGAGAACAGCAGAGTTCAAGAAAGACAGTGTGACAAGCTTCTCCAGGAGAATCAACAGTACCATTTCTTCCTCTCCAGTTCTCCTTTTTATGTTGTTGGCAACCACCCTCAGGTTGGGCTATTCACACCCAGTGCCATACTGATTCAGTTCAGTTGGACATTTCAAGCTGACCATTAATTGATCTACTAGCAAGGGATTATGAAAACCAAGATTATTTAAAAATAGCAAGGGACAATGAAAAATCAATCCAACAGCTCCTAGATGATACAAAGAATAACATAAGATTGATCAGAGTCAATGAAAAAGCAGAAGATAGTACAAATGACAAAAAAAACCTATTCACAGAATAGTAGATCACATCCCAAGCAGAGAAAAGAGAATTTGACATATAGAGATGTGATGCATGTAGAACTCCAATTATCCATGTTCTAAAACAAAAATATACACCATGGCATATAATAGTCAAGTATTAGGAACCTGGCAAATATCCCCAACTGCCTATGTGAGGGATATGGCAAAAGGATAAAATAAGAAACAGAGAAAATTTTAATAATGTATGATCAGGGACTGGGAGGCCAATACCTCAGGATTGGCAAAGACCCAGATACTCCCAACCAGCCACGATTCCTTGGGGGTATACAATGTAATGGGTGTATACAATGATAAGAGGGGCTAGCAAAAAATTCAGAGGTCAGCAGAGGATTCATAGGTCAATGACTCAGCAGGCAGTGTATAATCCTGGGCTATTTCAAGAGGGCAGAGATGACCTTATGCTAAGAAAGATCTTGCTCTGGAGGGTTCTTCCTCATTTTAGTAATTTTAGTTTAGTCCTAATGGGTGAGAGAGGATGGTTCATCCCAAGAGTTAGTGGAAAATCTCAAAAGGGTGATACATAATCTCATGCCTCAGTTCATCCCTTAAGGAAGTATGAGGAGTTAGTCATTGTGAATTCATGGTCCCCAGTAGTCAAGATTTCAGAAATGCCATACAAAAACAGAGTATTAAATGAAACAAATAACCTGTAAAGGAAAGCCCATCAGAATTACAGACTTCTCAGCACAAACCCTCAAGTTGAAGAGAGTTTGGAGTAAAATATCTCAAGCCCTAAAACAACCTCTAACCAAAATTGATATACCCTGAAAAACTATCAAAATTGATGGAGAAATAAGATATTTCATGACAAAGAGTACTTGAGGAAATTCATGACCACCAAATCAGCATTCCAAAACATTGTGGACATTCTAGAAAGAGATAACAAGAACCACAGCTCCAAGAACATCAACAGAATGACTTCACCAGATAAGGAGAGCTATTAAACAGAAGAAAAAGATAGGGAAACAGCAGCAGAAAAATAACATGACAAGGATAAGATACTACGTATTGGTTGTAATCATCAATGTTAATAGACTCAATTCATCAATCAAGGAAATAAAATAAAAGAATGGATCAAGAAATAAGATCCAAAAATATGCTACATATAAGAAATACATTTAATTCATAAAGAAATTCTTAGACTAAAAGTCAGAAGATGGAAAATTATACTTCATGTGACAACCACATGGGAAAAAAATTGGGGTTCCTATTCTTTTTTACAGACAAGGTAGATTTCAACCCAAGATTAATTAGGAAATTATAAGCCAAGATTGGCATTGCACACCTTTTAAAAAAACACTTGGTAAGTGGAAGCAAAAACGATGATGTACAAAATATAAATTTTAACTGATATAAATTAAAACATTATACTAAGAACTTCATTATGAATATAAATGTGATTTTCATAAAGAAGATAATACAAAATATAAGGCACTTGCTTATCAGTGACATACTAAAAAATACACCTTAGTACTAAAGGGCAGTTTTTCCATATTAAAAAGGACAAAGAATACAAAACACAATATAATCAAATCTTAGAATGCTGAAGGTAGACCTGTATTTGTTTCCTAGTGCTGCCTTAACAAAACAGTAGTCTAACTATTAAGCAAGTAGTCTAACTATTAGAAATTTAACACCATTTTGGAAACTAAATATACAAGATCAGATATCAATAGATTTGGTCCCTTTTCAGAGCTATGGGTAGGATCCATCTTAGGCCTCTCCTTGGCTTGTAGATGACCACCTTCTTTCTATTTCACTTCACATTGTCTTCCTTTTATTTATTTCTAGGTATCCTAATTTGTCCTTTTTTACAAGAGTACCAGTCATACAAGATCTGAGCCTCTCACAAATGAACTCATATTACCTAAATAGACCTACAAATAAGATTATATTCTGGCATTGTGGGGAAGGCTTCAGCAAATACATTTTGAGGGACATAATTTAACCCATAACAATCCTAAAACATCCAGAAAAATAACATATAAAATGAATCACAGAGTTTTCAGGCATGATCATGCATGTTTGCAATCTCAGCACTCTGGGAGGGTGAGGCAAGAGAAATGCAAGGTCTAGCATAGCCCATACAATTTATTGATATTGTCTCAAAAAAAGATATTGGATATTTCAATATACATTTAAACTTATGAAGGAAATTACTTTCAACATAGAATTTTATACATAGACAACTAATAATTAAACGTAAATATGGTCTATACACATCCTTAGATGTGAACTGAAGGGTCAGCTTTTCATACTGTCCTCAGGACATGTTTAATTTAAGAAGGGGAATCAAATTTGTTTTACTGTAAAGTTAATAAATCTTCAGGTTTAAAACCTTTCACAAGAATAGACTGTATTCACTAAAAGGAAATGATTCTAATGATGCACAAGATTATCAAATAATTTTTGTAAACATTTGAATGAGAGTTTAAAGACTAGTAGTTAAGACCAGAAAACCTACTAAGTCTATCAGGAAACATTGCATAACCACTGCCAGAATTTTGCAAGAGCTGTCCTCACTTCAGGGGCTTAAAATAGACCCAGATGCTATAGGACACATATCTCTACCACTTGTGCTCTTACCTATATTCTAATGAAACAAAACTTAGTCAGGTAAGGCATCTTTGTTTTTCACAGACAGCTAGAATGAATAGAAGTTTAAGATCAGTGGCAAATCTGCCATGCACTAGTCAGGAAAGCTGTCCTAAATCAATGGGTTTTCTGTGCATGTGTCACACTGTGCTAGAATTGATACCTTAAAAGCACTCTAACGGGGTTTTATATTTCAGGGACCAATTGGATCACTGAAAATTAGTAGGACAGTTTGTTCTGCAAGAAATAAGGATAGAGCTTGTGCTATTTTTGACAATTTCTCCACTTTTCAAGACATTGAATTCTTGGCAATTCTATATTTATTCTAGGAACTACAAGAAGAGAGGTGACAGTCGAGGCAGCCAGGGACATTTGAGTGAAAGTCTGCTGAGACATTTCTTTTCTCAGGTCTGCTGGAATTATGGCCTTCAGGCATTTTGGGGATCTGGATAAGCTGTTTTGACCTTCAGGAGCTCAGCAGCCAGAGGGAGCCTTGGAGACCCATCCTCCTATCTGGAGGACCTCAACAGCTGATGGGAGCCTTAGAAGGCCCACAAGAGTGTGGACAAGTGCTCCTCCCACATGAAGGACCTTGGTAAGTTCACAGGAGCCTTGGTAACCTCTTCCCTCATCAAGAGGAGCTAAGTGAACAGGTGAGAGCACAGGAGAGTCCTTCACCCACCAGGAGGAACTTGTTGGGCCAGTGAGAGCATGGGTGAGCCCTTTCCCCACATAGAGGAGCCCAGATGGGCCTGAAAGACCCCTAGTAACACAGTAAGGCCCCAGATAGGATATACAGTATGACAGGTGTGTCTGGTAGCCTGGAAAAATCTGAAGCAGTACAAGTTAATGATTGGCTTACATAAATATTCCTAGGCTGCTCAGACAAGGAAAAATCCAGGACTTACTCAACTGGCCCTAGCAGAGGAATTCTGCTGACTATCCCTCCCCTTCACCATGGGACCTGGCAACTGGGTGAACATGAACCACACAGTTGGGCCATGACTAAGACACACACAATAGATGAATGAGACTAGCAGGATAGAAACGACTGAAATAGAATGAAGAGGTAGAAATGGCAAGATAAAAAACCAAAGTGTAATCTCAGGCTCCCAGACCATCTGGAACATGTTTTTAGGAGACATTGATATAGAAGATATTGGAAGATACACACCTGAAATTTCTGAAAAGATAGCAAGTGAAGTAAAGAAACAAATCCAGAAGGTTATAGAGGAAATAGATCAGAAAAAAAAAATCTCTCAGGTTAAAAAAATGACAACATTAATGAAAGAATTGCTCAGCATAGCTAGAGAAGACATAAATAAGGAAATACAGGAGCATAGGAAAGTGATGGAAACCTTGAATGAACAATATTAGGAAAGAAATAGAATACATAAAACATATTCAAGGAGATATCCAGGAAATTAAAAATTTCATTAAAAGCTGGCAAATTTACTTGAATAGAATGGAAGATAGACTTTCAAACCTTGAAGACAGGACCATGACTAGTGATCGTGAAAGGAAAAATCTTTTAAAAATAACAAGGGCTAGTCAAATAACAATTCAACAGCTGCAAGACAATGGAAAGTAAAACAATATAAGACTGATAGGTTTTATATTGAAAAAGCTGGAGTCAACTTAAATGACAAAAAAAACTATTTGCAGAAGTAATAGCAGAATTTTCCCAAGCATGTGAACACAACATGATATACAGATGAGACAATACAGCTTCAAAACTCATTACAAAAATAAATCTATACCCAGACATATAATTATCAAGATCTCAGAAATTCAGCACAAAACCAGAATATTAAAAGTTGTTAGAGAAAAGAAACAGATCAACTATCAAGGAAAGCCCACTAGAATCACAGCTGACTTCTCAACACAAACCTTCAAGTCAAGAAGAGCTTGGAGTAAAGTATTTCAAGTTCTGAAGGAAACCTAGATTGATGTACTAACACTATCTCTTAAAATTAATTGAGAAACAAGATACTTCCATGACTAAGAACAACTGAAGAAATTCATGTCCACCAAACCAACCCTAGATAAAGTACTAAAAAATAATCTAGATAGCAATTAAGATGATCAAAATTCCCAGAACAACAGAAAGAAACCTCCAGGCAGGGCCAGAAATTAAACAAAATGTAAAAACAGGGAACCAACAACAAGAAAATAACACAACAAAGATAAGCCAATATATACCATTTGTAGGCATCCAAATTCATCAATTAAAAGAAATGGCAGAATGAATCAAGAAACAAGATCCAATAGTATGCTGTATTCAAGAAATATATTTAACTCAAAAAGAAACTCATAGACTTAAAGAAGGGTGGAAAGCAATATTCCATGCAACAGGAACTCAGAAAAAAAATGGGGTAGCTATTCTGTTTGTAGACAATGTAAACTTCAAACCAAGTATGATCAAAAGAGATACAGAAGATCACAACATACTTGTTAGGGGAAAAATTAAAGAGAAAGAGATATCATAAATATATATGCACCATAAATACAGGAGTACCCAAATATATAAGACAAATATTAATAGACATTAAAAATCAAATATGCAGTAACACAATTGTAACGGAGGACCTTACTTCCCTATTGTCACAAAGAAGTAGATGAACTAGACAAAAATTCAGCAAAGAAATAACAGAATGGAAATATGTGAACAAATGAACTTAGAAGATATTTACAGAGTGTTCCACTCAACAACATCAGAATGCACATTCTTCTCAGCTGCACATGGGGCATAATCTAAAATAGACTATATACTAGCCCATAGAAAATACTTAAGTAAATGCAAAGGAATTTAAATCATCTCATGCACATTATCTGACCATAGTGCACTGAAATTGGAAATTAATGCAAAAGAAACTGAAAAAAAATTTAAACACATGGAGATTAAATAATATTCTCCTGTCCAACTGATGGGTCACATGAAATTAAATAATAAATTAAATAATATTTACAATCAAATGAAAATGCAGATACAACATACTGGAACCTATAGGACACAATGAAAGCAGTTCTATGAGGGACATACATAGAAGTGAATTCTCACATCAAGATACAGAGTGAGCATGGATGAACAACCTAATGATGAACCTCAAGCTTCTAGAAAAAAATAAAAGCAAGTCAAGCCCAGAGGCTGTACAAGAGAGGAAATTATAAAGATCAGAGCAGAAATTAACGTGATTGAAATTATAAAAATAATACAAAGAATTAATGAATCAAAGATTTGCTTCTTTGAAAGAGTAATCAAAATTGATAAACCAAAATTGATAAAGTCAACATTATCAAGCAAAGGAAAGAAAAAACTCAAATTCATTCACTGAGGAATGAAAAGAGGAGAAACACCAAAGATTTTGTGGAAATTCAGGTCATCAACACCTACTTTGAAAATCCTTACTCACGTAGGCTGGAAAATACAGAAGACATGGACAGATTCTTAGAAACACATGAATTACCAAAGCTTAATCAAGAAGATATAAAAATTTTAAATAACCCACTATCTGTTACTGAAATTGAAAGCATAATTAAAAACTTATGAATAAAGAAAATCCTAGGTCATGATGGATTTACATCTGAATTTTACAAGAAATTTAGAGAAGATTTAACACCAATACACCTCAAACTCTGTAAGGAAATTGAAAGCAATTCTCCCTAACTCATTCCTAGAGGCAAGTATTGCTCTGATATCAAAGCCAGAGAAAGTCCCAACCAAAAAGGAGAACTATAGGCCAACCTCCCTAATGAACATAGATGCAAAATTCCTCAGTAAGATACTAGCAAACAGAATGCAGAAAATCATCAAGATTATACACAATGACCAAGTGGAGCTCATCCCAGAAAAACGGAAATGATTAAACATATGTAAATTAATAAACATAAAACACCACATCACAAAAAGATAAAAATCACATGATTATCTCAATAGACATTGCAAAACTTTTGATTAAGTCCAACACTCACTTATGATAAAAACTCTACAGAAAATTGGAATAGATGGTCTTTACCTCAATCTGATAAAATTTATCTATGGTAAACTAGCAGTGAGCATCACACTAAATGAACAAAAACTGAAAGCTTTTACTCTAAAATCAGAGCAAGACAAATATGTCTACTATCACCACTCTTATTTAATATAGTTCTGGAAAGGTTAGCCAGAGCAATTAGATGAGAGAAATAAAGGGACAAAGGTAGGAAAGGAAGAAGTTAAATAATCACTGTTTGCATATGACATGATGCTCTACATAGATGATCCCAAAAGTTTCACCAAAAGACTAGTAGCATTAATAAGAAAATTCAGCAGGATAGCTGGATACGAAGTAACATTCAAAAATCAATAGCATTCCTGTACACAAACAATGAACTCACTGAGAGCCAAATTAGTGAAACAACACTTGTAACATTAGCATCTGAATAATGAAATACTTAGGAATTAATCTGACAAAAAATGCAAAAGAGCTATATATTGAAAATTATAGTACTTCTAACAAAGGGCATTGCAGAGGATATCACAAAATTGAAGCATGTCCTTTGCTCATGGATAGGAAGAACCAACATTAAGAAAATGCCATACTCCCAAAACTGCTATATAGATTCAATGCAATGCAGATTGAAATACCATTAGCATACTTCACAGAATTAGAGAAAATTCCTAAAATTCATTTAGAAACAGAAGAGACTTAGAATAGCAAAGGTAGTTCTGGGAAACAAAGGCAAGGCAGAAAAAATCAGAATCCAAACTTGAAATTATACTATAGTTACTGTGATAAAATCAGCATGATATTGGCAAAAAATTAACAACAAAACAAAACAAAAACAGCAAAAAGAAAAAGAAAAACCAGACCCAAAGATTAGTGAAACATTAGAAGATACACATACAATAACAAAGACACTCAGCCATGTTACCTTTGCCAAAGTTACCAAACATATTCACTGTAAGAAAGACTGTTTATTAAATGGTGCTAGAAAAACTGACTCTCTACACACCAATTACTAAAATTAGATCCATGTCTATCACCATGCACTAAACTAAAGTCAAAATGCATCAAAGATCTAAATGTTAAAACAGAAACTGGAAAACATAATAGGTAGAAATCTTGAAGACATTGGGGTAGGAAAAGAGTCATGAACAAAATGCAAACTAAACAGGAAGTACTTCAAAGAATCAACAACTGGGACCTCAAATTATCAAAAAGATTTGCACATCAAAAGAAATTACCAACAGACTGAAAAGAAAACCCACAGAATAGGAAAGAACTTTAGTCAACTGTCCCTCATACAAAGGACTTATGTCTAGAACACATAAAGAATTGAAAAAATGGGGTCCCCCAAATCCAAACACCCAGTCCAAAAATGGGCAACTGAGATGAATATGTACTTCTCAGATAAATATGAATGAAATAGAAATATGAAAAAATGTTTAACATCACTGGTCATTCAAGAAATGCAAATTAAAACAACACCAAGATTCTATCTCACTACAGAAAGAATGGCTATCATCAAGAAATCAACCAATAACAAATACAAAAACATACCCTTCTCCACTGTTGGAAGGGTAGACTGGTACAACCATCATGGAAATCAGTGTGGAGGTTCCTCAAAAAACTAGGATTGGAGCTCCCATTCAATCTAGATATTTTCTAGGTATTTTCCTAGAAGTATTGAAAATATCATACCACAGCAATATATGTGCACCCATGTTTACAGAAGCACAATTTGTAGTGTTTAAATCTTGGAAACAACCCAAATGCCCAACAACCAAAGAATAGATAAAAAAGATGTGGCATTTTTACACAATGATATATTACTCAGTTATAAAGAAGGATAACTGAGGCCTTTACAGGTAAATGTATGCTACTTGAGACCATACACATAAGTGAAATAAACCAGACTCTCATGTGTAAACATTGTGTTGTCTCTCCACTGCAAGCAACTGAAAGAGCAAATAATTCCAAAATGTATAATAGATATTGTGAAAGTGAAAAACTCAAAAGAATAACTGGTTTATGGTAAAGAAGAAAAGAAAGGGAAAAGATTATCTATATATACAACTTAGATACCTATAGTACTACTCTCTGTTAGTTTATTAAAAAAAAGTTTGTGCTCTCACCGTTTGATTGTTTGATCATTTTTATGCCTATATTTTGTAATTTGAAAAACCACTTCTAAGATAACAATTTACAATGTATTAACCATCGTTAATTTCCTATTATTTTGTTTTGAAATTCTGTATCATTGCTTTTATTCTTTTTTCATTTAAAAAAATTAAAAAGAAGAAAAGGAGGGAAAAAACTCTACAACTAAATGCAGTTTGTTGAAAATTTTTCTCTGTGAAGTAAATCTAGATTTTTTTAAAAAGAAGATTTTTTTAGGTACAATATTTGTGTTTAGAAAGATATATACATATATTATATATATTAAAAAATATATATATTAAAATGTATCCTTCTGTGACTGACTCCTGATGACCTCCTTAAGAAAAGAGACAAAAGATATAATGTACAGAGGCCAAAAAGAGTTGGCAGAAAAATTAACCAACCATTGTGTGGGCAATGTTAAGTACAGTGTTTAGTTTTCATTTAGTTCTCAGCAAATCTTAGTGAGGGAAATGGTTTCAGAGGGAGGAAAGTTGGTAGTGAAGGAAAATGGAACAAAAAGTCTCAAGATATGTTAAGTACAAGTGCTACTCCCTCCCTACAATGAATACAACCTTCATGTAGTACAAATATGAACTAGTAAAATAAAATAAAATGAATTAAATAAAATAAAGTAAAATAAAATTTTAAAAAGGTAAATAGCAAGTAGATGGGGATAAAAATTACTTAGGCTGTTATAAGTCATTTTATTTGAATATATCACAAAGACATTTTCTCCAGCTAGAAATATCCTGGGTAATATAGGACACACGATTAAAAATGTACCACACATTTTTTCTTGAAGGAAGTTATGCAAAATAGAATTTATCTACATCTCTGTGTTCTGAGGGAATATACCCAAGTAATTTAAGCAGTGTCTTGTAGTATGCCTGAGTACGGATTGTATCTTAGCATCTTGTCCTGAAATTTTGGCAGTTCCAGATGAAAATGGCCCTTGAATGAAGCATTCCCTGAGTGGAAAAAAATCTAAAGAAACCTGTCTCTGGTGGAGAAAAAAATCTCTACAGATCTCTATGTGTAATCCAGTATTTACATATAATATGCGTCTCCACACAGGCTAGTAGCAACTTTTCATGTATTTAAATATATGGGATAGAAAATTTAAAAATATAAACAATTGATATCTTCAGGAGAAAAAAATCATACAAGAATGCCACTTAAGTTTCACTATGAGTAATATTTATCTAGTCTCAATGATGTTAGCACCATATATGAATTTAGATAAATATTATGACATAAATACAATAGGAAGTTATAGGTGGGATTCTTGTGAGCCTGTGTGTTGTATATCTGTGTGTTGTGTATCTTGTAAAAGACGCAAATCTTCACCATGTTTTTGAAACCTAAAATACCTGCCTAAAATGGGAAATTGAAGGATTAGCTGTATAAGAACCTTAAATACTCCTCCAAAACAACTAAAGTTGTTAGGAAGTGTTTTTAAGAGTTTTTCAAGAGTTTTCAAGAGTTGGGAAGAGAAAAAGAATGAGCTGCTACATTTTATTATAAACCATGAGCTATTTACATTTTTAAAAAGATAATTAAACATTTTGACACAAAGAAAATTGACCAAAAACAGCATCAATTCTAACAGCTTTTCATAAAATAGATTCTTATCTGATTTGTCTTACCCAGCCTTGTCTAGATTATCAGGAGCAGTAATTCATGTTTCCGTTTTGGCACACATAATGCTGCCAGGATTTATTTCCAGGATGACAGAATGATTAACTGAAATTAATTATTTCTCTGAAAATCCTAAATCCTTGATGAACCAAATGAGAACCGAAACAGAAGAGCCTGTTTAAATATCATTGCTTAATGCCAATTATTTTTATAGGAAAGTAAGATTTAAATATTGATGAGATTGAGTTTTCTTCACTGTTGTGAAATATTTACCTCCTTGGCCGAATTGATTTTTGCTACCTGTACTAGGTAGAAAGCAAATTAATTTTATGTAAATATATCAGAATATGAGATAAACTAATTTAATAGAAAATTAAATTATATCAAACATGTAGAAAAAACAGAATACTGTAACTTACCTTCATAAATTTGACTTTATTATATAAAATAAAGGTTAAAAATTTATGCATTGAGGTTTCAGAAAGTAGACACCATGCATCCATTCAGATTTCATTATAGAAGAAGCATTGATTTTATTCTTGCATCTACATTTCACAAAGAAAGTATCAGAGGATAAAAGCTTGCCTCACAGGCAAGGTTGAAAGCTCGGTTTCATTTTATTTCTTATCTTAATAGCAGGGAGCTGCTACACACTGAAAAATATATGCTTTGTGAAGATTGAACTTGCTAGCTTTTGCAGAGTTCATCTTTTTTCTAAAAGACAGTTATCAACTAAGCAAAAAGGAGAAAATAAGTACTCTCCTTGGCTTATCATTATATAAATCTATGAACATGTTCCTGGAAAAATCCAAGCATGAGACCTCAGAGTTAAAACTTAAGAACAAAGCTTTAGAGTGTTGTTGGGAATATATGTCTGCAGATATACCAAGTGATAGTCATTCTTTAAAACAGCTCCCAAGTATTCTCACCTTTCAGAATTTTGGATCTTGAGATAGCCACTGTCCTTGAGTGTAGATTGGATTTATTGACTGGTTTTAAATGATAGAATGTTTATGAGATGAGACGTTACTTTGAAGATTGGGTTATAAAACCTTGGACTTCTGCTTTGATACTCTCCTCTCTTTAGCAGTGCTTGCACAGGGAATAGATAATTGCCCTGTTTTTTGTTTTGGTTCTGTTTCTCAAAACAAGGTTTCCTTTTGTAATACCAGGAAGGTCTTGATCTTGCTCTGTAGCCTAAGATGGCCTTGAACTCATGATTCTCCAGTTTCTGACCCCTGAAGTGCCTGGGGTTAGAGGTGTGTGGGACCAGCCCTGACGATAGCCATGCTCTGAGACAGCCCTGCTGCAAGCCCCACTGTAGTGACCTTGGAAACTGGTCTGAGTACCATCAGATCTGATGTGTGAATTTGCACAATTTTCTTCTGCACCCAAACCCTGAAATTATTGTAATCCCAACTGGCACCATTATTGCAGGCTCTTGGGAACCAATTAACCAGAAATACCTAGCTAAATCAGTAGCATATTTCTGACTCATTGAACGTGTAAAGAAAATAAACATTTGAGTTTTTTTGCTGTAAAATGTTAGGGTAACTTTTATGGACTAACAAGTAACAAATATGCAGACTATATTTCAAACTGGGTACCACTTAATCTTTGTAAATCTTAGACCTGACATTATTGAAATGGAATAATACTGGTATGTACTTTGTATGGTTTTTATGGCTGAACAGGATAATTTATTTTACATTATATATCACCATATGTAACTATAAATGGAGTACTTAAAAAGGGGGAGCTATTTTTCTTACCCATTCAATTTATGGCAAGCTTTCTGAAAATCATTTAACTCATTTTCCTACTGTTCCTACACTTTTCAAAAGATCAGTAAACCATAATCCAGTGTGTACTTCACCTTTTTAAAATTTATTGAAAACCAGTATCAATCCAGCCTGTCTTCCCATAGTTCATTAATTTGTCTTCTTGGCTGAAGACTCAGATATCTCCAACCACTGAATCTCTTCTGACCAAACCTGGCCCTACTTAAATGAGCAGTCTCAGTCTCCAAGTAGCTATTAAAATAAGCATTGAATTCTAACCTCACAACCGACTAAGTTCAGCAGTAACTACTGTTTATGCTGCTGGACCATTCCCGTCTTTTGTCTGCTTTTCTGTTTGTCTAAGAGTTCCCAGATTTGAACAGCTAAAATATCAGGCCTGCTGGTATTATGTTGAGTCGGACTCTGAACTAACCACTGCTTTTCCCTGTTCTGATATCGCTATGATTGCTGAATCTTTTGTTGTTGCTACTTGGGTGCTAATGAGCTCTCAGTGGTATTAGGTGGATTTTGCCAGCTATATAGTAGTCAGAATTCTGTTAGCCCCATAAAGTTGGTAAGATATTGTCGTTTCCTCTGTTGCCATCCTCGGAGTAATAGACCCGGGTCTACTACTGTTTCTTTCTCTTTTACCTCCATAGGATCTATTTATGAAAACTATCCTTACACATGTTAATTTGGTCTTTATTGCAATAAGATAGAAAACTATACTTTTACAAAGGAAGTGGTTTATTACAGTTTGTGAGACAATGTACAGAAAAAACATTTTCCAGAGATCAGGATAAAGTATACCTTCTCAGTAAAAGAGAATTTATGTCTCCACAGATTCATTGCGTTCAAGTGCATTTTAGCCCTCCTAACACATATGATGTGTTCAGCACAACCAATTTCTGATAAAATTAGCTCCAATTTGTGCTTTCAACAAAGCATACTTCAAAACAGTGATGATTAGTTATATCTACAGTGGAATTGGTATAAACTGTTATCTTCTTCCTAAAGAACATCTTGATCTTTAGAAAAAAAAAAAAAGTTTTCCTCTCTAATTTAACTAAGAATGAAAGGTTGATTTCACAATTCTTTAAGAACAATAGACCTAAGGCTATAAACCCAGCAGGCTGGGAACCATGATAATGGTGATGAATTGTTGCCAATACAATGAAAAATAAAAGGGCAACTCTGTGTTTTAAAAACTATATAAAGCCACAATCATTCTGACAAAACTTTTAGGAATCATTCCTAAGGCTAGGATGATGGACTTTCACAGTGCCAGATTAATTTGTTTAGATAAACATCTTTACTCAAGAAATTTAGCACATTTTAGGAAGGAAGTGTCAGAATATGAACAAATCAGTAGTCTTCACTGATAGATTCCACCCTCCACAGTTTTTTTTTTCAATTAGGATGGTGTTATAAATTATACATAGTACAATGAAGAAGGATAAATTCTAATGTTTAAGTTTTGGTGAAAATGTATTTGCTATAATACAGTGGTAGCAGATTTCCAATCCATGTACAATTTATAAGATGTGTGATTAATATTATAATCAACCTTACTTAAAATCAGTTTAATAACTAATATTTGAACTTTGCGTGAGTTATCTATAAGATCAATTTTGTCATATTTGAAAGGATATTTTTCTCTTAAAATTGTTTGGTTCTTAAAAATGTTCTGTAAAATTTCTATTTTATAATTGTCACCTTCGTTGCTTTTTCATAATGTATCATTCAGAAAATCTGTTCCATAATAGCAATTGAGTACAATTGTCTCAAAGTATTTTCTTCCCCCAGAGATACACTAAAGAGTTTGGAAAGAGAAAGTGAAGTATATGTCTATATTTACACCCTACAGGCAATTAAAAGTTTGTTGAAAAGTTACTTAAATATCTATAAATACTATTATAACAGTCCGCTTAAAATTTTTATCAATTACAGAAAATAAAAACAATTAAATTCACTGTAACTTCTCCAAAATCACAGATGAGAATTATTTTGTGGTCAACTATATTAAGCAAATGATTCTTAGAGTTCATAGCTTATATTAACATATAAAACTTTGAAAAGAACATTGTTAAATAAACCCATTTAGCTCAGTATAATCTAGTGTTTTCAAAGACTCATCTTCTCCTGTTTTTTTTCTTTCCCTTTAATGCATATTCATCACCTTCTCAAAATGTTTTGAGCAGGGAAAACTAAAACTCCATAGTAGGAATTTTCATCTTATAGAGAAGATAATTAAATTAGAGTATTACTCATGTTCTCCCAATGATAGCTTCAAGTTTTTGCAAAAAAAATTTTGATATTTAGCAACTGATTTACTATTCCATTTTTTCTCGCCCAAATTTGTCCTTCAAAATTGGCTCAAAAATAGGTAAGATTTGGCTTACCCTTCTTTAAAAAAAATCTTAAATCTTATCCTTGAAGAAAATCTAAATACTAGTCTTAAATCTTGATTAATGTTACTGCTAAGTGCTGTAGCGCTCTGTGTGTACTGTCATGGTTTAAAATGTTAAGGTTAATGGACGCTGCCCAGTAAGCTGAGAGGACTTAATGCTCATATCATCACAATTTCATCTTCCTGAACCTAGATTGCAAAATTTTTTGGAATAAAAAACAATAAGTAAGTATGACTATGATATAGTTTCTCATTTCGTGGAAAAGAACTGTTGGAAAGGTTGATATTGTCAGGGAATTATTGAAAACAGCTCTTAGATTCCAAAGACCCAAGATCTAGTCTTAGGCCTGTTGCTTGTATTCTGCACAAATACATGTTTCTTGTCATTTTGGAGCTTTACATTGGGAATAACACTGGGCTTGCCCAGCTTTCTTCTTGGAATTAAGTAGATTATACTCATAAATAGTTAACAAGCTATTTAGTATGTGGCAAAGAATATTAGAAACAGGAAGATTTTTCATTTTTGATCCCTTTTTAAGTTAGATATACAGACTGTTGGGTTTTAATCTCATATATTCAAACATATACATAACATCCTTGATCATTTTCATACCCTGACTAAATTTATTTTACCTACTTTATGGCTACCTACAAAGTAAAATTGTACATATCGATGGAATTCTATGTAATGTTTGATACATGCACACAATACATACAGTTTAAATAAGGTTAAACATGTTCATCTCATCAAACATTTGCAATTTATCTATGATGAAAACTTTTAAATCCTTTCTTTAGCTTTTTAAAATATACAGAACATTGTAGTTCTTGACAGTTATGATATTCTGTAAGGGGGGTTTGGATCTAACTATAGCTCATAGCCATTGATCAAATTTGTTCTACCCTTTCTACTCTGCCTCCTCAGCCTCTAATAACCACCTTTTTACTTTAATTTGCTATAAGATCAACATTATTAGTATATAAGATTGTCATAGAGCTCACATTCCACTAAAAATTTCATTATTTGACTCATCAAATGAACAAATGAACAATTGATTCCTGAATTATTAAATATACAAGTTTCCTTTGACATTTTAATTCAAAATTTCCCTGAAATGATGGCATTGAGTGAACATCTGGTTTAATAATATTATTTTACTTAGTCCATGTGCTTTCTTCTGATTGTGGCAGAACCTCCAAAACTTTATTCAAAAATATAGAGATTGTGTAGCCATAGAGACACAGAACTGATAAATTATACAGATTCAAGTTTATTTCTGTATTCATAATCTATATCTAAACCCATATCTATGTTTACATCTATATAGATTAATTTACATACAGGTAAAGTTAAAAATATTAAGATATTCTGTAAGAAAGGGTAAAATTTCTTATTATGATTGATATTATTTAACACATCTTTTTCTGTCCTCTCTATATAAAAGTCACTGGTTGCATATAAGATATCTCAACATACTAATGATAATTTATCAGAAGCCAATAGCTAATATTAAACTGCATAGGGTAAGGCTTTCTAAGATCTGAAATGAAAAAAAGGATGTACACTTTCACCACTTTTATTCAGCATAGTCCTAGTGAAAGTACTCAAGCAAGAGGGGAAAAAAAGGCAGATGGGAAAAGAAGATGAAATTATCATTGTTTGCAAATGACATGGTCTTATATAGAGAAAACTACAAAAACATCATTAATACATATTGGAACTAATAAATAGATTCAGAGAAGCTTCAGAATATAAAATCAACTATAGAAAAAAACAGTAGCATTGCTATATGCCAACAGGAAATTGTCTGAAACAGAAATCAAGAAGTAATCCCATTTGCAAGAATAGTTATTAAAAAAAGAAATATCTAGTAATAAATTTAAACAAAGTTAAAAGATATGTACAAGAAAAATCATAAAATACTGATGAAAGCAACTAAACAGGACACATACAATAGTAAGATGGTCCATGTTCATGGATTGGAATAATCATTATTGTTAAAATGTCAAAATTACCCAAAGCAATCTACTGATTCAAGACTAGCTCTATAAAAATATCAATGCTATACTTCATAAAAGTAGACAAAAAATCCTCGAGCTCTTAAGTAATCACAAAAAAGAAAAATACAAAAAAAATAATCAAAGTAGTCTTGAGAAAAGAGATCAAATAAAGTAGGAAGCATTATAGTATTAGAATTCTAAATATACTGTACACTTATAGTAACCAAAATAGCATGGTATTAGTATAAAAGGAGACACATGTTCAAAAGGAACACAACAGCAAGCCTGGAAGTGAACCCTCATCTATAACTGTCTGGTTTTCATCAAATGTGCTATGAACATGAATGGTTAGAATGACAGAATTTTCAACATATTATTCTGGGCAAATTGAGATTGGACATACACACAAAGAAGTGGTGAACTAGATTACTACCTCTCAAATTTACAACAATCAACTCAAAATGAATGACTTAAATTATAGGACCTGAGACTGCTAAACTTCTAGAAGATAGCATAATGAAATTTCTTCAGACTATTGCAGTGGGCAGGAAGATTTTGGGAAAAAAAAATCCCAAAATCATAGGAAAAGGAAGTAAACTTAGCTAAATTGGACAAAATAACTAAAAATCTGACAGAAAGGAAGCATCAACCTGAAAGTGTGGGATCACAAATATATGATTAGTAAAGACTCAGTATAGAATAGCAAATATATCTATATTCCTCGTAAAACCTAGGAATCAATTAGAGTGATTCTAATTGCTCCTACTGCTTGTCACATAGCTGGCTTGCTAACTTCAGTCAACCTTGACTGTCTGAGTCCAGCTGCTTTTGTTCTGATAATGTGCGGGGCCAATTTGACTATTCTCAGTTTATGTTTCTCAGCTAATTAAGGATATATATTGCTTCTAACTGGCTTCAAGGACTTTGGCTGGAGCAAAATAATCCAGTTAAACATACCTTTTAACTCTTTTTGTTCCGCTTGAACCCCCCTCCCCTCATCTCCAGGACCTTCCTATGTTATGATAAACAACTCCCTTTAAGAAAATATATTTAGTTACTTTTCCTGACAATATACGCCTTAATTCAATGCATTTAACCAATCATATAATGCCTTGTACTTTCTGCTTGTAAACTATATTTAAACTGAACCCAAAATTGCCTCAGTGATGGTGATTTGGAACTGAAAGTCCCATCAGCCCACTAGCATAATCAACAGTTTCTGTCTAGATTTCTCAGTACAAAGAGTCTTCCATTCAGTTTGTTATTGATTTTTCTGTAACAAAGGGAAAACCTACAGAATGAAAGGAAATATTTGTAAATTTTACATGTGACAAGGGATTGAAATTCAGAATATGTAAGGACCAACAAATATTAAA
The DNA here is from genome assembly GCA_004027455.1 of Hydrochoerus hydrochaeris. Lineage (NCBI taxonomy): Eukaryota > Metazoa > Chordata > Mammalia > Rodentia > Hydrochaeridae > Hydrochoerus > Hydrochoerus hydrochaeris. Next base: position 90,322 of record PVLA01007793.1, read on the forward strand.
TAGTACAAAGAAAAAAATATTTCTATGACTGGGAAATAGACAATAGACCTAAATAAAGATTTCTCAAAAGAAAACATATAAATCATCAAGAAGCACCTGAAAGAATGTTTAACATAACTCATTGCTAAGGAAATATAAATCAAAACAACAGAGGTATATAAGCTCACCTCAGTAAGAATACCTACGATGAAAAAATAAAACAGAAAGCTAAAGACAACCAGCTGTCTTTGTTACTTTTCTTGTTGCTGAGGCAAAACACCAGATCCTCAAAATTAAGGGAGGAAAGGTTTATTTAGCTCACAGTTTATGGAAGTTTCAGTTCATACTCAACTGGCTCCAAGGTAGGTTGACATGGTTGAAGGGGTACAGTTCATGGTGGTAGGAGCAGCAGAAGGCAGCAAAAGCAGCAAGCACAAAAGGGGAAGCAAGCCTCTTTCCTTCCCTTATATTGATATGCAGGCTACCTGCCCTAGGGCGGGTATGGCACTCAAACCTCCAATCCCAGTACTACACAACGAACCAATCACAAACTCTAGATTCAGCCACCTCATAAAAAGCCTCTCATGACTACATAAGTCTATGAGAGACATCTGGACACAATCCATAATACCAGTTTTTAGAAAAAGTAGAGAGAAGTTTCTAGATTGTAAGTTATTAACAACCATTAAGGAAACTTATATGGAAGTTGATTTAAAAAGTTAAAAATAAAACTATTCTTTAACCCAAAAGTCCATCTACTAAGTGTATATCCAAAGGAATGAAATTAATCTGCTGAAGTCATATCTGCACTAATTTTTATTGCAGTATTCTTCAAATTAGCCAAAAATATAAAAAAACCTAAGTACCCATTAATCAATGAGTAAAGATAATGTGGTACATATACAAAATAGAATAGTAAGAAGGAATGAAATCTATAATTTGCAAAAACATGGATGAAACTAGAAATGTGAAATCAGGCACAGACATCTAAGGACATGACATCGTTATTATTCACACGTGGAATCTAAAATAGTTGATCTCATAGAAATTACCAGGATGATGATTACCAAAGGCTGGGGAAAAACAGTGAGGGGAGGGATGAAGAACAATCAGTGAGTCCTCAGTGGCAGGTAGGAACCAGAAGCTCTGGGATACATTTGCATATTTGGGGGTTATGAACAACAATATTGTTCTTTGTAATTACATTATTTTGGTATAAATTACATTATTTTCCTGTACATTTTAAAGAACTGAAGACAAGAATTTGAAGGTTTTCACCACTGAGAAATGATAAATATTTAAAGAAATAAATATGCTTAATCTGATTTAACATTATGAAGTATATACATATATCAAACATTACATTTTACCTCATTAACATGTACAACTTTTATGTTTTTATGTATCTGTTTAAAAATAAGTAAGAAAATTTAAAAATAAATTTAAAAATTTACTAGTCAGAATACTCTGGTTATTTTGTAAGACAGTTCTGATGTTAAAAAAATGTAATAAAATCAAGCATGCAGTCATGGGTTTGATCCCTGGTACCAAAAAAAAAATGTAATAAAATCTAAGAAACAAGATCATGATACTTTACAAAGCAAAATGCAGGATGAGGTACAATACGGCCAAACCTATATCAATTCTGTAGTAGAGATGAACCTAGTACATGAAGGAATTATTGATTCTGGTTCAAGGGACTAAGGAAAGCTTTATAATTGAGCAAGATATTTATTGAGCTTGAAACAGCCACAACATTTCAATCTAACACTGTTTTATTAGATCTTTACCAAAAGGATCTAAAGTCTTTGAAAGAACTTAGCTCTAATTAAATGTACCCAAATCCAGTTTCAGATTCTTTCACTGGCCTTGATGTTGAAAGTGAATATTCAATTGAAGGTAACTTTCAATTCCCCTTCTGAAGTCAGAACAAAAAGAAAATGAGCTTTTCTCTAATGTTAAGTAATTTCTCATCTGTTGCTGAGATATCTAAAGGTTGTAGACAACCAGTAAGCCTACAAGTTTTTAGAGAATCTGAGTAATGTTGGAAAAAAAGCAAAATTTTAAGAAGGTTTTAGAGAAAGAAAAGTTCATCTCTAAACCTATGAAAATAGTTTTTGATGTGTCACCTATTATTATTATTATTATTATTATTATTATTATTTTGGTAATAGGAATTGAATTCACAACCTCACACTTGCTAGGCAGGATCTGTGCCACTGAGCTCTAGCTCCAGTAGTTTTTGACAGCTTTTGCATGGTGTATATGAAGGGAAAGGAGAGTAGGACTTATTTTCATCTTCTTCTTAGTGGAATGGTGATCAGCCAAGCCAGGGATGCTTCCACGTGCATAGAATCTGTCTGCATATAGTTTCTGTTTACAGGTTGGACAGAAAGGAGAGGAGACATATTTACTAAGTCATTACTAATCTCCATTTCCTGCTTATCTAGAGCAGGTGTCATTTTTTAGGTCTTTCTTCCTAATGTTTTCACATGATTAGATAAAGGCTATCATGGAAGAGCTGTGTTCTTTCCAAATATCATACTTCCAACACAAACTGCCATGTGTTGTCATAACTGTTGATGTTGTATTTGATCATTCAGTTGATGAGTATTCCCTTCTAACCACCATAATTTTGTTGTTTTTGTGCTCTGTACTGTTAAGGAACTGGGGGAAAATACTTAGACACTATGTAAATGACTCATGAGCTCTCTCTGTTCAAATGTTTACATAATGATTTCTTCATTAAATCTTACCACCAATTATTACTCAGTTTTTCTAATGTTAAATTTCTATCCTTACATATCTCTTTTTTTAATTGAATTTAGTCTATCAGGAAGAACAATATTTTTGCCAGAATTTATTAATTACTCAATTATTTGCTTGTATCAGTCGTTAATTAGTGTTCCACCTACAGTTAATTGGGAAATTATTTTATTCCATAGATTATATCTAGTATTACAGTTTTTAATTTTGTTGCCAAATCATTATAGACCAGTCCTTGGAGCTATTTCACAGTCTCCTATGTCCCTTCGATTTGCCACATCTTTTTAAGACTATCTCTTTACTTTCCTTAAAAACACAAGATGCAAAAACAAACAAACAAACAAACACAAGATGCTTCAGACTCATCTTGTGCTCTCATCTCCTTAATCTAATACTAATGCTTCTCCAAGGATCTTAAATTACTTTAACTAGAGAATACTATTTAGACAGTAAAAGGTGAGTGCTTCATGTGTTAATTGTTATGTTATTATTTCTGCCACTTCTGGGTAAACTAAAAATTTTAGCACAGACATATGAAACATTTATATTATTTAAAGATTTGCTTATATATTAAAAGTCCATGAGCTTATAACTTCAATTTACAATCCAACAAGTACATGTTTTATTTTAGCCTTTCCTGGTAAGATATTTATATGTATTTTTCCCTGAGTTCAGGGACACTTGCCACCTTTTGTAAAGTACAAACACACATATTTTTCTACATTTCAGTTTAATTTTATTAAAACATTTTCAGTATCCTTTGAAATTTATTCCTTTTGCTCTTATTGATTCTTATCTACCCATGAAAAATAAATTCCAAGTATAGGTGGCTTTTCACTTATCTTTCTGGTACTGGCTCTGTTTTAAATCTATTATACTCCAAGAATACATTTGTGTATGAATTCTGTTTCTTTAAATTTGTTGTGCTATTCTAGCACTTCAGGATCTGGTGTAGGAGTATATTATTTTGAGTCTTGTCTGAGCAACTCAGAACTTAGCAAGACATTGTCTCAAAATAAGATAAAGCATAAATAAACAAATAAAGTCTGGAGATTCAACTCAGGGTGAAGTCCCTGGGTTCAATCTGCAGTATCACTTACACAAAAATATCATTAAAGCTTATTTTATGAACCAAACTGATACCTTGTCAGATGCACTATGTGCATCGAGGGGAAAAAAATGTATGCTCTGTTTTTACTGGGTGGGCTGGTCTATAAATATAGATTAGATTAATCTAGTTGGTGTGTCTTTCAGTGTGCTGTAGCTGTACTAATATGCTACTCAGTGGACTACTCGATTACTCGTGAAGGACCACTGAAATCTTCAACTACAAAAGAAGGTTGGTTTACTTTTGCTGTCTGCTCTATCAATATTTACTTCACTCATTTAGAAATAAATATTTGTGTTTGAAGTTGATAGATGCACAGAAGTTTGATTTTCCTGTATTCTCGGAAAAGTGAAAAACTTTTGTCACCAAGCATAGTGACATATCCTAATGATATCACTTTCTCTAATATTTATTTTAAGTGATGTTCACCGACCTTCTTGAAGACTTGTGCTCAACAGTGTTAAGATTTGCAGTGCTACCACAGTTTCTTTTCTCCTCAGATCTCTCCCATGGTGGAAGATTTTTCAGGCTACCCTACAGTGTTTCCTGTTAGCAACTGGCAGGGTTGGTCTAGAATAAGTCTCGAAGTTGATGTGAATTTTATCTGTACCAACAATAGCAAGGATCCCCTGCCATACACATTCGGCCAATTTGTCAGCTATTATTTTTGAATTCTCCTTATTGTTGCCAACATCTATTCCAGTGTAGCATATGTTTAAATCATGCCAGTCCTTGAAGGTATCTGTTTTTCCAATTGCCTCATGTGTTTTTTCTCTTATGATTTTAATAAATTTTATACATTTGAGATTTCTATAGTTTTTTCTTTATTATGAAGTAGGGAACAACATTCCTTCCAATACTGTGCATCATTGAAAACAGAAAGTCCTTAAGTGCCTAAGTTTTAGTAAATTGAATGCAATAATTCCTTTTTTTAAATTTATGGATATTTTAAGCATTATTAATATTTAAAACATTTTTCTATCATTACCATGGATCTAATCACCTTTTATGAATTTAATTTATTATATGAAAAGCTGGTAGAGTTGGTAGGTTGTCATCTTGTAAGATCTGTGATTTTTAATATAAATTTATCTTTGTACTTTTTTGTTTTTTCAATCTTTAAATTTGTACTGTGGATTGTGAAACTTGGTGGCTGAACAAATTTTTTATTTTTTACCTCTGAAGGAGTACTAAGTAAATTTTAGAAACTACTTTTCCATTTGGTTCTAGCCTGGAAATTTTTATTGATAGGTACACTCATTCTTCCCCTCCTCATACACAATCCACTCTTCACTCACAAGCTTCCTTAGTGTTTGTCAGTCAGTGGATAATTTTGGAGGCCAATATTCATTGTTAAAAAAAGTTTCTGATACTCCCATTTCTACACAGAATTAATTATCTGAATTAAAACTCCTTAGAAAACATATTCTCCTCATGTAGTTCCCAGCATCTAGATGCTACAGAATAATCTGATGCACCAATGTTGTCTGCCATGAGGATAATCTTTCGTGTCAGCTTGTAGGAAAGTATACCATATGTAGTTTAGTTATCTCCCTAAATTCAGTTCACTATGGTTTTGCGCTTAACAGTGATGATGACCTATTAGGAAATTCATTTTACATAGAGGATGCTATTGAGTGTGATATGTGTATCAGCATTATAATTAGTGTTTCACCTACAGTTAATTGGCAAATTAATGGGTGATGCACTTGGGTAGTATAGGAGAAAATGTTCATTGTGACAAAGGGTGGCCATGTTATTCCCTAGGGAACACAGCTGAGGATTTTGAAAATCATGTGTCCAGTAGTCACAAGTGTATACCAACCAAGGAAGACCTTTCTAAAGCAGAGCAGTCTACCATACAAATTAATTTTCCAAACTCCCACAGACTGAATTATGTGATAATTGATTCAGCATTAGTTTGAGATTAGTGTCAAAACTGAACTTTTGAAAATGAGAAAAATGATTGCTAGAGAACTTGGGCTCTAAAATGAATCTTCCTGGACTTACATCTCATCTCTATGGCTTAAAAATGGTAATATGCTGAATGACACAAATATTTCTCTGCTCATTCTCCTGACCTGTTAAGAGAATTATACACAGTAATACATAAAATTCAACTAGCATTGTCTTTTTCTGTCTCTCTGTCTCTCTCTCTCCATATATATAGTTTCTATTCCCAACATCCTAGCCAATAGGTGGTGTCTAGTATAAACTTATAAATGAGAAATAATGTCCTTATCGAAATAATAGACAACATTGGTAAGTTTGTTATAGTGACATATGGCAAAGCTGCCGATTTTTGTATATTGAGCTTGTGTCTTGTGATTTTGCTCAATACATTTATTCAATCTAAAATATTACTAAAATTGGCTCTGTTACCAAAAGAGACCTACAGATTCAATGCATCCTCCACCAGAATACCCATAACATTCTTCAAAAAAAGTAAAAAACCAAAACCAAAACAAAAAAAAAAACAACAAAAAAACCCCAAAACCAAAACAACAACAACCCCTAAAATGTGTGTGGAAGCACAAAAGATGAGAATAACCAAAGCATTTCTAAATGAAAGAGTAATGTTGTAGGTATCACAATACCTAATTTCAAAATACATTACAGAGCCATAGTAACAAAGCAGCATGATACTATTATAAAAATAGACACATAGACTATTAGAATAGGATAGAAGACGCAGAAACAAGCTCATATACTTACAGCCACCTGATCTTGACAACAGGTCAAAAAAGTTACTTTAAGGAAAGTCAGCGTCTTTAATAAATGGTTGCTAGGAAAACTACTTATCAGTAGGAAGAAGATTCGAACTTTGTCTGCATCTCCCACCTGTGCAAAATCAATTCAAAATGTATCAAAGACTAACTTAGGGATAAGACCTGAAGTTTTGAACCTGCTAGAAGAAAGCATTGAGGAGATATTGAAGTTATAGTCTCAAAGTCTTCCTAAATAGGACACTAATAGGAAGGAAATAGTAGCAAGAATCCACAAATGGAATGAAATTGAATAGTTTTGAAATGACACAAAGAAGAGATAGCCTACAGAATGAGAAAAATATTGGACAATGACTTTTCTAACAGAGTTCCTATCCAGAATATTAAAAAAGACAAAAACCATAACACCAAGGAAACAGATACTTCAAGTGATAAATAGGTAAGAGAATTGAATGTACACATTTCAAAACAAGAAGTACAGATGGCAAATAAATATATATGAAAAACTGTTCAGCGACTTTATCCAGAAGGGAAATGTAAATCACAGCTGCAATGAGATTCCAATCAGAATGGCTAATCTCAAATGAAAAAAATAAATTAATGCTGGCAGGAGTGCATGGGAAAAAGGATCTCCTGCACATTGTTGAGGGAATGTACATTAGCACAGCCACTGTGGGAATCAGGGGGTTCTTCAAAAGCTCCAAACACAAATATCTTTCAATGCAGTAACATATTCCTTGTCTTCTCAAAACAATTAGAGGGAACACACTATAGAGGTACTTATGTATTCATGTTTATTGTGGCTTAATTCACAATACTTGAGTTATTCAAACAGCCTACATGCCCCTCTAGAGATGAATGGAAAAAGAAAACATATATGGGCAATAAGATATTATTCAGCCCTAAAAGAAAATGAAATTACGTAATTTCTAAGAAAATAAATGCAACCAGACATCATCAGGTTAAGTGGGATAAACCAGACTCGTAACGTTAAATATCTTCCATTTAGAATCTAAAAAGAAAGAGAGAGTGAAAGAAAGAAAGAAAGAAAGAAAGAAAGAAAGAAAGAAAAGAAAGAAAGAATTTAGAAAAGAGGAAGGGGATCAGGAAGAGGGGCAAGGAAGAGACAGGGACAATGTGGGATGGAATTGATCAAAGCACGTTATGCACACTTACTTCTGTGAATGCTCCAAAATGAAACCCATTACTCTGTATAACTAAGTAAGCTCTAATAAAAAAAAATAAAAAAAGAAAAAGGAAGGAGGAAGGAAGGAGGAAGGAAGGAAGGAAGCAAGGAAGGAAGGAAGGGAGGAAGGTGGTATAAATGTTAGGAGGCCAGCAGTAAACAATTTCCTCTATTCCATTATTACTTGAAGAGTCCATAAAATAGACTTAATGTTTGTGTCCCATCTTCAAACTCAGGTGTTGAAGTCCTGACTCCAAATGTAATAGCGTTCGTAGATGGAGCTGTTAAAGGATGAGTAGGCCTCTGAGGGTGAGTCCCTTATGAATAGGGCTGGTACATTTATAAACGGTACCGGTACTTTTGTAAACGGGAGTACAGAGAGCTTATCTGGATTCTTTCTGCCACGTGAAGACACAAGAGGAGTGCCTTTACCAGGATGCGACAAGATTAGCCTCCTGAAAATGCACTTCTATTCCCAAGGATTGGAAAAAATTAATTTGTGCTGGTTAAAAGTCGCCCAGTTTAAGAAACTGTCTGACAATGCCTTTGTGCCAATATCTAAGATATGTAATTTTTTAATAACTTTAAAGTGTTTGGAGTAGGACTGAGTTAAGCCCAAGTAGGATGTTGGAGACTGTCTATGAATCTCCTAAATGCCGATGTCCTCAATGATGTAAAACATTTTCTAAATATCATAAGATAATTTTAAAATGTTATTGCTGAAGTCAAGATTAGAATTCCATTAAGAGACTAAATAGAATGTTTTACTGCACAAAGACATAAATGTGCTACTTATTTTCTAAAATTACACGCTTTTCTCAATTAATTTTATTTGCCATAGGCCTAGACGAAGCCGTGATGCTAGGTGTTGGCCTTGGATTTGTTCAAAGATCTTCCTAAGCACTTTAGGGTTTACTATCTTACCATATGCGGGGAGCAGTTGAACCACAGCTGAACCTGAGGTCAGGAAACTCCTGGAGATGAGAGCAAAGCCGGTCCCAAAGACACGGGGTGCCAGAGGCAGAGTGCGTAAAGGAGCTGACCCCTAGCTCGCTTGCTAATCAACAGGTGTCGGGCACTGGTGTTCTTCCTTGTTAACTCGAATACAGAGAAATTTGAAAATGTCTTAGTGAGACTTTGTACTCTAGATCCTGTCCTGTGTTTTTCTTTCTTTTGTTTTTTTCTTTTCCTTTTTTTTC